>OX155959.1:26085596-26156308 GCA_944548615.1 Micropterix aruncella | reverse complement strand
CCCGCTCGGCACTTAACATCCCTTGCGGGATATGTATGGCGGCCGGCTGAAATCCAAACTATCCCATACGGGATATCGCGCTCGCCGCTCAAGAAAATGTCGTTTAAATTTCGAAATGCGATTGTATATTCTATCGAATGATGCCATAATATAGCCAAATATGCAACACTATGAAATTGCTCGATTGCCGCATGCGATGTTAGAAATATGAATTACTACATCCCTTACAAAATCGGTGACCTCATTTCTGACGACAGTCGCGAACTGCCCACCGCTGGCGGCGTATAATTCCGCGACGTGTATGTGTTGTGAATTGTTTTGTGTATATAAGTGAAGTGTATACCGGATAAAAGTAAGTAATTTCCATTTTTAAGTAGTTTAGGCCTTAGGATTAAACAATTTACACAGCCCATTTGCTGTTTTTCACGAATTTTCGAAGAAAACACTTTGGCGAAACCAAACGGCTCTCGAAAAATGGCCGTCTTTATTTTGTAATGTTTGTGAAATATCCCGTTATATCGCGAAACATGACGTAATGTCGCTTTAATTTACTAATAAAATAGGTATTGCTTCATTTACATCCTAAGTTATCACATAATTATGCGTATTTTGAACATTATATGTTGTTTTCTAATATGGCTCGCGAAAATGAAACTTGTTTTGATAATTACTATGAGAGAAAAAAGTGCGATTTTCCATAGTTTTTCGATGAAATGTGACTCTTTGGAGTATAGTAATTAGTTATTAGACATATAATAAGTCTATGATAAGACAATATAATTGAAAAAATCTAACGAATTTTATATTATGGGCATTCAAAGTTTATTATTAGGTTCGGAAGTCGGAAACTCTCAAAACTTTAGATTTTTCTATAATATCAGACAAAGCTCAAAGTTCTGGTGTGATTTCTAAGAAGAAGTGATGTAGTAATAAAGTTATTTTGAAAGAATTTCATATAAAAAAATACCATAAGTAGTCACAAATTAAAAATTAAAAAAATTTTTTTTTACGAGAATACATACAATTTTTCTTGGCTGAATAAATAAATATTTTTTCCGTATTTTTGTATGCAAATAAGTAAAAAAAAAATATCGTTTTGGTAAAGCATTTAATAAAGAACATAACTGTATTTACAATTTTTGATATTTACAAAAACTGTATTTACAAAAAAATCGAAATGATTTTATAGGCGAGTTTTTTCAGTTTGCCAATTTTGTAATATTTATTCATTATTATCTTAATTGTTTTACGAGATAAGGTTATAATGTTTTATATGTCAAATTTCAATGCGATCATTTTTCTATTTATATTTTTTTAATCCGATTAGTGGTTTATAAGTTATGATCGTTTTTCTCAAGGCCGTTGACTCGCGTCGATTTTTTGCGCGAATATGTCGCGCGCAAAAGTGATGTTTTTGGGCGCGGTGAGTTTTTACCTCGCAACGTGAGGGGATATATTTAATAAGGTTTGTAAAGAAATCCGTTTATAGGATGATGTTTTTATTTAAAATAAAATTATTAAAAGCTACTTAAAAAGTAGCGAAGGAAATCCGAGCTTGTATTGGGAAATGCTTATGTTTGAGTGAGATATACTTACGGATGTGCACGACTTTCGACGGTGCAATGTAAGTTTAAAGGTCCTTTTGCAGTCGACTAACGATCACTATTCATCCATATATCTCATAAATAGGGCTTATCCTTATGCAACACAAAATGCCTTCAATTGAGACGAATTAAGCGAAAAAAAAAAATAAACTATTGATCACTTCGGCAAAGCCGTTTTCTAAATGAAAGTGACATTACGAAATAATTCAAATTTCGAATGCCACCAACATTTAAAATATGATACAATTGGCTGAGTTTGTTATTAACGAGCCATTAAATCGAAATAAAAATAAAAAACCTCCATATGCTCAATGAAATGAAAGAAGAAACTTCAATCTTAATTTCTGGCAGAGGAGTTTATAATAAAGATTGTATAATGTTATCAAAATGGGGTAAACCTATATAAAAATGTATAATATTAAAAAATGTAAAGAAATATTGTAGAAAACAGTATAATATTGTTATATTTGATAAGGTTTGTAAAGCAATCCGTTTATAGGATGATGTTTTTATTTAAAATAAAATTATTGAAATATATATATATATATATATATATATATATATATATATATATAATATATATATATATATATATATATATATATATATATATATATATATATATATATATATATATATATATATATATATATATATATATATATATATATATATATATATATATATATATATATATATATATATATACATATATATATATATATATATATATATATATATATATATATATATATATATATATATATATATATATATATATATATATATATATATATATATATATATATATATATATATATATATATATATATATATATATATATATATATATATATATATATATATATATATATATATATATATATATATATTTCCTTCGCTACTTTTTAAGTAGCTTTTACTAATATTATTTTAAATAAAAACATCATCCTATAAACGGATTTCTTTACAAACCTTATCAAATATAACTATATATATATATATATATATATGTATATATATATATATATATATATATATATATATATATATATATATATATATATATATATATATATATATATATATATATATATATATATTTATATTTGATAAGGTTTTGTAAATAATCCGTTCATAGGATGATGATTCGCAGTAAAATAAAATTAGTAAAAGCTACTTGAACAGCAGCGAAGGAAATCCCAGCTTGGATTGGGAAACGCTTATGTTTGAATGAGATATACTTACGGATGTGCACGACTTTCGATTGTGCATGTTAGTTTATGGGTCCCTTTACCGTCTACGAACGATCACTCATCATCCATATATCTCAAAAATCGAGCTTTTCCTTTTGCAACACAAAATGCCTCCAATTGAGGCGAATTAAAGCGAAAAAACTAAAATAAAACACTTTGATCACATCGGCAAAGGCCGTTTCATAAATGGAGGATGACGTTTCGAAATAATTCAAAATTTCGAACGTTTCCAACATTTAAAATATGACATTATTAGGCTGCGTTAGTTATCAACCAGCCATTAACCCTTCAGGCCCCGTGACTGCGATATCGCAGTCAAACTGAGGGTTAACTGCGAGCGCGAGGCCTGTTAAATCGAAATAAAAATATAAAACCTCCAATGCACAATGAAATGAAAGAAGATACTTCGATCTTAATTTCTGGCAGAGAAGTTTATACTAAAGACTATATAATAATATCAAAATAAGGTAAACTTGTATAAAATTGTATAACATTAGCAAATGTATAAAGAAACATGGTAGAAAAACTGTATAATATTTTTATATTTGATAAGGTTTTGTAAATAATCCGTTCATAGGATGATGATTCGCAGTAAAATAAAATTAGTAAAAGCTACTTGAACAGCAGCGAAGGAAATCCCAGCTTGGATTGGGAAACGCTTATGTTTGAATGAGATATACTTACGGATGTGCACGACTTTCGATTGTGCATGTTAGTTTATGGGTCCCTTTACCGTCGACGAACGATCACTCATCATCCATATATCTCAAAAATCGAGCTTTTCCTTTTGCAACACAAAATGCCTCCAATTGAGGCGAATTAACGCGAAAAAACTAAAATAAAACACTTTGATCACATCGGCAAAGGCCGTTTCATAAATGGAGGATGACGTTTCGAAATAATTCAAAATTTCGAACGTTTCCAATATTTAAAATATGACATTATTAGGCTGCGTTAGTTATCAACGAGCCATTAAATTGAAATAAAAATATAAAACCTCCAATGCACAATGAAATGAAAGAAGATACTTCGATATTAATTTCTGGCAGAGAAGTTTATACTAAAGATCATATAATAATATCAAAATAAGGTAAACTTGTATAAAATTGTATAACATTAGCAAATGTATGAGGAAACATGGTAGAAAAACTGTATAATATTTTTATATTTGATAAGGTTTTGTAAATAATCCGTTCATAGGATGATGATTCGCAGTAAAATAAAATTAGTAAAAGCTACTTGAACAGCAGCGAAGGAAATCCCAGCTTGGATTGGGAAACGCTTATTTTTGAATGAGATATACTTACGGATGTGCACGACTTTCGATTGTGCATGTTAGTTTATGGGTCCCTTTACCGTCGACGAACGATCACTCATCATCCATATATCTCAAAAATCGAGCTTTTCCTTTTGCAGCACAAAATGCCTCCAATTGTGGCGAATTAAAGCGAAAAAACTAAAATAAAACACTTTGATCACATCGGCAAAGGCCGTTTCATAAATGGAGGATGACGTTTCGAAATAATTCAAAATTTCGAACGTTTCCAACATTTAAAATATGACATTATTAGGCTGCGTTAGTTATCAACGAGCCATTAAATCGAAATAAAAATATAAAACCTCCAATGCACAATGAAATGAAAGAAGATACTTCGATCTTAATTTCTGGCAGAGAAGTTTATACTAAAGACTATATAATAATATCAAAATAAGGTAAACTTGTCGGTAAAATAAGGTAAAAATGCGGCTTGACGTCCATTAAATTTACGACTGCGACTCTTCTCGCCTGGCCGTTTTTTCATAGCCGCTCGCATACCCTTGTCCTCCACTTGAAATGTCCTTTGTGAACGATATGAATAGAAACCTTACACTTCCTGGGCAGCTCCGCTCGCTGTCGTAAATCTAAATGAAGTGCACATGTAACTATGTGAGGTCCTGCATATTTTTACTGCGTAATTTCTTAAACTTATTTCCTCAAAAATGAAGAAAATCGTCCATGTATATATATATATATATATATATATATATATATATATATATATATATATATATATATATATATATATATATATATATATATATATATATATATATATATATATATATACATATATATATATATATATATATATATATATATATATATATATATATATATATATATATATATATATATATATATATATATATATATATATATATATATATATATATATATATATATATATATATATATATATATATATATATATATATATATATATATATATATATATATATATATATATATATATATATATATATATATATATTTATATATATATATATATATATATATATATATATATATATAATATTATATATATATATATATATATATATATATATATATATATATATATATATATATATATATATATATATATATATATATATATATATATATATATATATATATATATATATATATATATATATATATATATATATATATATATATATATATATATATATATATATATATATATATATATATATATATATATATATATATATATATATATATATATATATATATATATATATATATATATATATATATATATATATATATATATATATATATATATATATATATATATATTATTTTCAAATTGAAATTATGTATTAATACTAAATAAATTAATGTATAAAATAAATGAAAGGAGACTTATCTGGTCTGTGTAGACCAGGAGCGACTCCACGCCTTTTTTTCTTCTCTATTCTTTCAGTGTTGGTCAATAATCCCTGCTGTGGTATTAGAAGTCTGGCCAACCGGACTTCTTCCTGCCTCATACAGTGGTGACACAAGTGAAAGTCGAGAATCTATGCTGGAAAGGAATAGGCGATTAGTATATCTAAAAACTAATGATTAATGAAAAATGTTTGTTCTATATTTCGGTGTAAACCGTTGTCAAGATAAATGACATTTCTGAAATCGAACAATTCCTTGAAAATTTAAATTCAAGAAATCGAACCAATAGAAATGATTAATAATATTTTACACGATCCAGCTAAAGTATATCATAACCGACCGTGAAAAATATTATTTTTAATGAATGATAATAAATAAAAAATAAAAAGCAGTTGATGAGTATTAAACCTGATTGAATAAACCACATTAATTTTGTCTATTGAGACCCGAACCTTTGCAAGCGCCTAAAATATAAATAAAAGCCATTTCCCAAGATTTGACATCCCTTTCTTTTGCATTATCACCAAGGCACTTTATTATTTTAACCTTAAAATATTGATCAAAAGTTAAATTATGTGCCCTGGCATGCAAAAATATTGGGAGCTGGCTTTCATTTCCTACACTGGCCCTATGATTATTTAGTCTAATATTAAGTGGTGTGGTTGTTTCGCCGATATAAAAGCACTGCAAGTCTTACACAGAAGCTGATACACTATATTTTTTTAATAACAACTGCAATGAAAGGGAACCCTGTATTTATTAGTAGTATTTGGACTGGAAAAAAAGGTCTTTGATCTAACAGAGGACAAGTTTTACAACGTGGACGACCACAAGGTTGAAGACCCAAGTTATTATTACCGTTTATTTCAAGTCGATTTATTTCAAGTTATTTCAAGTTTATTTCAAGTTATTATTACCGTTTATTACCAAAATTTCCTGTCGCAGCAATTAATCCTGAGATTGAATATGATTTTAGCGCAATGCGCTTAAGGTATTCAATGGAAATTACGTCTGTTTTGCAAAATGAATATCAGGTTTTGGTTGACAAACATTTAAATTCTCTGTATTTTTATGTTAACATGATAAAATCACATTCACCATTCTTATTTCAAGAAGCTCATAAAATAGTAAAGAATTCTGTAACAATTTTACATAATCTTAGATTAAAACACGATAAAAAGTTCCTTAAATTATTAATGAACTTTCATAAAATTTACAATATACCCAGTAACAATGCGCTAAACATATTGGATCCAATCTCCATTTCAAATTACAGTCGTTCCAATAATAACAAAGCAAGGAATTTAAATTCACTCCAAAATGTTATCCCAACAGTTTCCCAAGAAAGTACACTTTTCTTACCGATGCACACCCCAATTGCTAACAATATATTACCATTAGTATCAGATTCCGTACCGATGCATGCTACGTCAGCAAACCTAATTAATAACAATATAATACCACCAGTATCAGATACAAATAATATACAAGTTCCATTTGCTAGAGAAAAAAATGCTGTCAAAAACTTATCATCCAAAGTAATTAACCACAATGAATATTTAGTATTATCTAAAGGTCTAAACTTCACACCGACTCAAAACGTGAACCATTTTAGTTTTGGTAATGATATTGTTAAATTTTGTCGTAATTTAAGATGGCGTGAATTTTGGAATTCAAATCAAAATAATAACAATAATAATAATAATACTAAATTACACAATGCACTAACTCCATTTTGTCCATACTCTAATAAAGAACCCCCTACATTACCAAAAAATCATCCGGTAGAAATTTTTATTACAATTTTATTAAACAAAGTAACAAAACCATCTTTTCTAAATAACCTCAAACCAACATCAAACTTATCAGTGGATGAACGTGCAGCTCTTGACAGTCTTAGCCAGGATACCAGCATCGTCATTTTGCCGGCTGATAAAGGTTCCACTACTGTCATACTTAACAAAACTGACTATGTGACTGAAGGCTTGAGGCAACTTAGGGATGAAACATTCTATAAAAAACTATCCAGGGATCCAAACAAAAATTTTGCAGTAAAAATAAAAAAATATATTGAACAAAATAAATCAAATGAAACATTATCAGAAGAAGATGTCAAAACTTTAATTCCAGATCCTATTCGAACTCCAAATTTTTACTTATTACCAAAAATTCACAAGCCCAATAATCCTGGACGACCTATAGTCGCAAGCTTTAACTCTCCGACAGAAAGAATTTCGGCTTTTGTAGATTATTTTTTACAACCATTTGTTAAAAATCTAAGTTCTCATATTAAAGACAGCTATCATTTTATTGATATTTTAAAAAATACTGTAATTCCAAAGTCAGATGACCTATTGTTTGTTACTATTGACGCCACATCTCTGTATACTAATATTCCACATAATTTAGGATTGGAAGCCATTTCTCATTTTCTCGATGATAGACCTCATCCTCAAATACCGTCTACAGATTTTCTTTGCAAATTAGCCGAATTTGTCTTGACGTGTAATGCTTTTACTTTTGAAGATGAATTTTATCTTCAAATTAAAGGAACTGCTATGGGCACTAGAATGGCACTTTCGTATGCTAACCTTTTAATGGGTTTATTAGAGCAAAATTTTCTTAAAACACAAAATTTAAAACCCATTTTATGGTATAGGTTTATTGACGACATAATAATGATTTGGCCACACGGACAAGTTACGTTAACAACCTTTCTTGACGACCTAAATAATTTTGGACCTTTAAATTTCACTCATACAGTTTCTAAATCACAAATTACTTTCTTAGATGTTGATTTGATCATTTCCGATGGTATAATTAAAACGGCAATCCATATTAAACCTACAAATCAGGAACAGTATCTACACTTTGATAGCTGTCATCCATTTCATACTAAAAGATCCATTCCCTATTCAATGTCCATTCGCGGACACTGTTTGGTTAACAACAAGGAAAATTTAGATAAATATCTCATTAACCTGAAAAAATCTCTTCTGGAAAGTAATTATCCTGCTCCTCTATTAGAAAAACATATTCTAAATTCTGAAGTAAAATATACACCAAGCCCCAAAATATCTTCAAATTTAAATAGAATTCTCTAGAAATTCTCAGCACCACTTATTTTCCCGGAGCCGAGAAACTGCGAGATATATTAGCTGATTTATTTCCTATTATTTCTAATGATGCGTCCACCAAAGATCTCTTAGATTTACCACCAATTTTATCTTTCCGCAGACCACCTAATATTAGATCAATATTAAACAAAACAAAAAATAAACAAAATTTCTCTGTTGGTAATAATAACTTGGGTCTTCAACCTTGTGGTCGTCCACGTTGTAAAACTTGTCCTCTGTTAGATCAAAGTCCTTTTTTTCCAGTCCAAATACTACTAATAAATACAGGGTTCCCTTTCATTGCAGTTGTTATTCAAAAAATATAGTGTATCAGCTTCTGTGTAAGACTTGCAGTGCTTTTTATATCGGCGAAACAACCACACCACTTAATATTAGACTAAATAATCATAGGGCCAGTGTAGGAAATGAAAGCCAGCTCCCAATATCTTTGCATGCCAGGGCACATAATTTAACCTTTGATCAATGATTTAAGGTTAAAATAATAAAGTGCCTTGGTGATAATGCAAAAGAAAGGGATGTCAAATCTTGGGAAATGGCTTTTATTTATATTTTAGGCGCTTGCAAAGGTTCGGGTCTCAATAGACAAAATTAATGTGGTTTATTCAATCAGGTTTAATACTCATCAACTGCTTTTTATTTTTTATTTATTATCATTCATTAAAAATAATATTTTTCACGGTCGGTTATGATATACTTTATAGCTCGTGTAAAATATTATTAATCATTTGTATTGGTTCGATTTCTTGAATTTAAATTTTCAAGGAATTGTTCGATTTCAGAAATGTCATTTATCTTGACAACGGTTTACACCGAAATATAGAACCAACATTTTTCATTAATCATTAGTTTTTAGATATACTAATCGCCTATTCCTTTCCAGCATAGATTCTCGACTTTCACTTGTGTCACCACTGTATGAGGCAGGAAGAAGTCCGGTTGGCCAGACTTCTAATACCACAGCAGGGATTATTGACCAACACTGAAAGAATAGAGAAGAAAAAAAGGCGTGGAGTCGCTCCTGGTCTACACAGACCAGATAAGTCTCCTTTCATTTATTTTATACGTTAATTTATTTAGTATTAATACATAATTTCAATTTGAAAATAATATATATATATATATATATATATATATATATATATATATATATATATATATATATATATATATATATATATATATATATATATATATATATATATATATATATATATATATATATATATATATATATATATATATATATATATATATATATATATATATATATATATATATATATATATATATATATATATATATATATATATATATATATATATATATATATATATATATATATATATATATATATATATATATATATATATATATATATATATATATATATATATATATATATATATATATATATATATATATATATATATATATATATATATATATATATATATATATATATATATATATATATGGACGATTTTCTTCATTTTTGAGGGAATAAGTTTAAGAAATTACGCAGTAAAAATATGCAGGACCTCACACAGTTACATGTGCACTTCATTTAGATTTACGACAGCGAGCGGAGCTGGCCAGGAAGTGTAAGGTTTCTATTTATATCGTTCACAAAGGACATTTCAAGTGGAGGACAAGGGTATGCGAGCGGCTAAGAAAAAACGGCCAGGCGAGAAGAGTCGCAGTCGTAAATTTAATGGACGTCAAGCCGCTAAATACGGGTATAAAAATAATCTGATGATAATTATGAAATAAAGTCAAGTATAAATATCAACATCATTTACAATAGCAATACTCTCGAATGCAGCAATCTAGGAACACGACTACCTTCTTTATAGTTTAAGTTACAGTATAGTTTCATATAAATCGTAAATAATATTAAAATAGGTAAAATCGGGGTCGTGGGTCTCGTGCGATTAATAATGTAATAACGTTCAAATGTGTGTTGCACGTCACTCTCGATCACTAATTAGACTATAAGTAGAGTAATTAAGGGGATGAATGTAAATGAGACTCAAAACGAGACGTACGAAGCCCGCCCTTAGGGGGTGCGGTTTGTTGATTTTAATAGCCAATAAGCGAGTAGCTGGCACTCGCCGAAGGGGACGTACGATCTCTGACCAATCGACGCGAAGAGCTTATTTGAAAGCTTTGACTTCCATTTTGAAAATAGGCCAGTCAGTCTCAAAAGAATCTTTGACTCCGGCAGATGTCAGTTGCCGAATTCGCGCGTAGATTGGAAGATATCGCCCTCATAGTTTAGGACGCGTCGAACGTGCATAATATTTGCACATTTGCATAAAAATTGCCACCCGCGAAAAATTGCAATCGCGGGCGAATATTGTGAATTGTGTTGTGTAAAGAGGACTTGCTGGAAATAAAAACCGCATTTAAAAACATTCTCTATATTTACTGAACCGTTCCTTCCTAAGTTCTGTGGAATTATTCATCGGGAACGATTTAAACCAGACAGCCTGCCGAGAGCTGTGTATACGCCAAGAAAACCTATGGAGAAGCTGACGACGTGAGTAAAATTAATAATTAACCACAATACAGTCTACCCTCATCGCGTCGTACGCGGCAGCCTTGGCTCCCGCGATTAAGGTCCTGGACCCTGCGTTTCGATTCGACGAGTTCGTCGGCCCTGAGGCAGGTTTCGTTAATAATAATAATAATAATTCTATTCATATAAGGCTATTCAGACACTTCTGTTGAAAGTCCAGAAACTATAGGACCAGAAGAAGCTACATTGACTCCTCTGGATTGTATTGAGTATCTTCATTTCAGCGGGATCAAGGCACTTCATTTTCGAGGGTATTCTCCGTAAGATAATATCCGGTAGGATACACTTTTTATAGAAATTTACCAATTTTGGTATCATGTCGTTAATAAAGGCTTGATGGGGCACCACTTGTATATACTACTATCGGTGTGAAGGCATCCACAAAGCAGATAAAATAGCATTTTAACAACCCAGTTATGCAAAGTTGTCCTTGAATCTGTAAAAATTAATATCTTTAATATTAAGTATTATTGTATCTAAAATAAGCTAAGGGTTTAAAATGTTGAAAAAAATACACACCTGATAATAGTAATTATGTCGTTTATTGATAACCAGTACCCCATTTTAATTTTTCAATGGATTTTTTTTTTTAGTTTCCGCAATTTTAACTAAATTCTTCTCCTCTAACCTTGCAATTGATGGAAAACATTTTACCTCCACTATTGCGTTTTTATCAACCACTTTCCCTGAAATATAATAATCATCTCCATAAGCATGTACAAAAAAGGTACATGTACATTATACCATTTCATGATTTTCTTTGGTAAAATGTGCCACTTTTTTTAAAAAAATAATGAGACTAGGCAGAACACAAAAAAGCAAAAAATAAAAAATTACCGTCATGGCTAGCGCCGAGAAATCCATATTTTACATCAACGAAGAGTCCCGAGGGACTCACCTTTTTGCCATGTTCATTTTCGAATCTTTGGATTGCTACATTTTCATGTATTCTGCCGTATGCCATATCTGATGAGGAAAACGCAGTTTTGTATAGCACTTGTTTGACATGATTGTGGCAAGGTGTACTCGGCCTCCTTTTACAAATCTAAAATAAATACAAAAACAAATTATTTCAGCAGGCGCCTTACAACTAACTAATATACATCGACTGACTGACTGACAGCCGCATCGACTGACTGAAGAGCAGATGACACGACGTGTAACATGGTGCCGGGAGATGCTAAAAAAAGTTTGATAAGAGAAAATCTCGGCATGTGAACAACATCGTGACAGATGCCGAGACTTGGCTGTACTATTACGATTTGCCGACCAAAGCTTGAAACAAAGTTTTGGTCTTTGATGATGAGGATACACCCGTAGTGGTCAGAAAATGCCGCTCCGAAACGTCCGGCAAAGGTGCAACCTTTACTAATCTTACAATCCGCTTTAATAAAATAAAAAAATAAAATATATATTTAAACATATTCTTCAGATGTTTTTTTTACCAACCATTCCAAATAATGATGCTGTTAGCCGATTTTCCCTGTAAGTGTTGTACAAATCATTCGAATGTTGACCAACAGTTTCTCTCTCGATCCTGACTGCATCTTGTCCCGTTACCTAAAGTAAAAAAACATTACATTAGGCCGGCCCAATCAAAATATAAAGTGATTAGTGGTAAAATATACTAACCTGGAATTCAGTGATCTTCTCATCGCATAATTCTTTTAACTCTGATTCCGTATAATTTGGTGGAGGATTATCAGGTGAAGGACCATAGTCTTTATCAGCTTCCTGTTTTTTTCCTTTGAAGAGTTTTCGAACTCTAATGTGTTTTTTTCTCACTTCTTTATACTTCTCCAGTCTACTAAAATACTTCTTGAACGACGCTCCAGGGCTCATAGTTGTAGCTGACTTCCAAGCTGTTGAGTGCCATTTTCCACCGGACAATTGATTGAGTGCGGCGATATGCGTTCTCTCTGGAATGATCCACTCTTCGTCAGATTGAGTCTTTTACCACAGTTGAACTTGGCTATAAGGCTCATAAAATTTTCTGCACAATTATTTGTCTCGTTGTGGAGAAGCCTGTGTAGAGAGTTGATTTTTAACTAATATATCTCTATCTTTAAAATTGTCTAGAAGTTATAATTTTAAATCTATTTCTCGATATGCCATGTTAAGATACTTTCAATGTCTATTGGCCCACCACGTTGGGACGACATTTGTTACAATGGTTTTTTAACTATATCTTCTAACTTTATCTATGAGTTATATGTCAAGCATCACATTGGGACGACATTGTAGAGAGTATATTTTTATATAATATATAGCGTTATAATTGTAAGCTATACTTTTGATCCACTTACTCCACAACCATATCAGCTATAGTGATAATATTGCTTTCCAGTGGGATAGGCTTCCAATACCTTGCCTAATAATTTCCCTCTTTGTATTTACTTCCTCAATGAAACAAATCTTCTCCAATTAATAATCCATATATTAAACCAAAATGCATATATTAAACAATTAAAATTATAATTTCTTCTATTTTAGTTTAAGTACTTTTATTGTGAATTATATTTATAATAATGAGCGCCTAATTCACCACAAAATATTTACAATTTATTCTTTGAGTTATTTTCGATCGATTATTTGTCGATGACAACAATGGCTGCGTTCAGTCGATTGTTAATAAAAATAATATTAATAATGATAATGCATGAGTTTAAATCTCCGCCGTGAAATTCGACAATTAGATTCTAATCCCTTATTTATTTAAATATGTTCAATGTCAATTTCTATTGAAACATGAATCGTAATGTTTACATACAACACTAAAATTACATATAACCTAACATACCGTCAACTAGTCGATGGCGTTCCAGTGATATAAATGAATTTAAATGACCGCAGTCGCTAATGCCCGATATAAACTACGACCTGGCTATCATCCAGTCCACTGGGTGTCCATATGGTTTTCGTTCTATTATTTCTATTAATACTATTCCCTCCCCGTTTATCCGTGAAACCCCATCGATCAGTCAAAAAAAACCTTAATATAATCTTCAATTTTCCTTATCTTTAATTTTAATCTAACATTCAGTATAATTCGAATGTGCCCTTAACTAAGTTTCCAATCCGTGAGCACATTATATAAATGGCTTGTGTCAAATTTAATGGAGTTAGCAAAAGCTATCTCTCTTCCAAATTAAGTAAGAGTCTGACTAGATATTTATCTCGTAGAATTATCAACGACTCTTTGTGTCAATCGATGTTAAATGCCTCATTTTTAGTTAACGTGCAAATATGTAGAAATCACGCATTTACGTTACAACTACTTAACATTTCTAATAATTTCCAACAAACCACAAAAAAAACTCGAATATTTATAACCCCAAAATATACAACAATGATAATATTGGGTGCTAGCTTCGGCCTAAATAATTAAATAACGCCAGCTTCGGCAAAAATAAACTTACATATTTTTAGTACATCTTTGCCGACAATGACCCTCGGCTATACTTTCCCGTATTTACAGCTGCATTGCACAATTATGCACTTATAACTAAACGTCAATCTTCGATGTGTTGTTGCATTCCTAGAAATCTGCCATCACCACGACGAATGTCTCTTTAGAACCCCAGACGCCACTATCGTACTGCAATTCCAAGCCGTCACTGCATTCTCGTCAAATTTTGATTGTATTATAGATCCTGTGATCACCACTCTACTGAACTGCTACCATGAGACCATCACAGCAATTTTGTTGAATGTTTTTCCGCTATTTCGCCTCTATGTTGTACACCATCGAAGAACGTTCGCAATGTTGTGAATTTTAATCTGACGTCTTCGTTTTGATTCGTCTGCTCCGATATATTTTTGTATGGCAATATGACAAATCTCGTACTTCAATTTTGATTTGAAAAAGTTGGATTTTATGGTGCCAACTCGCGTATCTCTCTCGATTTCACATTTTAGCACTGGTTTTTTTTATTATTTGTTCGTTTTTTAGTATTTTTGTGAAGTCGCCTCAATGACGAATGCGATGAAACGTTTCTGCTATATACAATCTGAGCACTTATTAAACGAATTTAATTTAACTGGGCATCAGAATGCTTCACAGCATCCCGATGCCCTCATTTTAAACTGTTTTTCTCACATCTGAGCACCCGATTCCTATATTTCTTATGTAAACTTTCGCAGGTTTTGATACTTCGACTGAAAATTTCTAATGGATGCCGGAAACTACTCGTCCATCCCTTATATAACACCCCTATCGATGTGTCCTTTTTTTAATGATTTAACCCATAACTATTGACTAATTAGTCAACAAACGATCTGATTCATCTATTTTTTTGTTAAATAACGCTCTGCCACATTGCCAACAAGCGAATTTCTTAATGATAATTCGTGCTTCTAATTCTACATATGATTTTAAGTATTTATTTTACGTATTATGAGAAAATTGATGTTTCACATTCGGCGGGAAATATCGTATTTTGACTTAATTTTGCCGCCTTTTCCACGCGTCGTTTCCGCTTTCGAAGCATCGTCTGCCTACTAGAATTTTCTGGAATGTTCTAGAAACTTTTCCGTTTCCGTTTTCGGAAGCGAAATAATACAACTATTTTATTTCAACTTTATTTATTGATAGTATTTTTATCTAGTAATTCCTCTATTTTAATTAAGTGTTTCTAATTTTCCTCATTTTAACAATTAAATTTTATTTTGTCTGGCAATTATCTGGTGATAAATTCTTTGGATATCATCGATTCTGCTTTCCCGCATCGATATCGATTATGTTTTCCAATTTCTCTTAATAATAAATCAAATGTTCTATAAATGACTTTATCAATATTGCTATTAAATTCTCCCATAATTCCTACTTTTTAATGAACCCCTTTTATATTTCTTTGAAAAACCAATCAGTCGACTTTTTCAGACCATAAACATGCTTCTATTGTATATCTGTCAATTATTGATTTTTACGTCAATTTTTCGTAAAAATCTCAAAATATGCTAATTTCTTGCCAAATATTCCTGATTGTCTATTTTTAAACCCCTAATGATGTCCTTAACTTTCAAAAACTATCTTTATTTATGTAACAATGTCACTGCGCTCTATAGTTTAGCAACTGACCTTCTTCCATCTGTCAGTTTTAGTTCCTAATTAAATCGCTAGATGTCACTATGATCTCTTTAAGTACAATTTAATTTAAAAAATTCGATTAATCTATTTCGCGTTTAGCTCAAAGCTGCTAAGCGCTCATGTGATGATTTTCAAATCATTACAATTGTCAGCCTTTCTTTGTAACAAGTCCAAAGCTGCCATCATGAAGCTCCATACATTTTCAAATTTTTTTATGTCGTCTAGAACATTTTCATCCGGCTCCCCCGAATCTGCCAATTGCCACTTACAGTAATAAGGCAAACATGTCGAATGTTCACCGAACACATGCAATAGGCTGTTTTTAAAATCACGTCGCAAATTGCCAGCATTACCATTAATACAATTATGTATTATACTCTTGCGTGCCAAAACTGTTAGGTTTTGCATTTTTCTTTTCAACAATTTTCTGCCAGGAAGTGGTAACTTACTGTTATTGACAATCTGTAAGTGAAATAAACTTTTTAGGCACTGGAAAATTTTCAGTTTTAAAAATAGAAGAAAAAGTTTTACCTTATATAGGGCACTGATATAATTTTTAATAGCGTGGTTTTTACATTCCAGATTTTTTATTTTTCGGCCATACGAAATGCGTTGTCGTAACCTGGCATATACTGACGAATCTCCATCTCCTATAAATTTCAAAAAGCGTAATCCATGTATATCCATACTTCTTGAAAATCCTTCCACAATAATTTCTGCTTCCATTGCAGTTGAGCTTCCCTCATAATTTTTGAAGCAATTATGATCCTTTGTTGGCATGTTATTTCTCTAGTAATATTGGCAACCATAACAGTATTTATTTTTAATACCAAGAAATAGACATTTTTTTGTATGTTTCCCAATAATACAAGCCTGTAAAAAAATAGGTGAATTAGTAATTGGAATGGCGGAACTTTCATGTATAAATAAAAATATTGACATACAGCTCCTGAAGCAGCATTAAAATTATGGCCGTAAGATCGTTTCGACTAGCCTCCATCAACGTAAACGGTTATAAATGCGACTCCATCATCAGACACATCTCCTTTTCTTATTGCTTCGTCTCTCTCTTGAGCTCCTGCTAAGCGCATTTCTTTCCAGAGATGATCTTCCCAAACGTTTCCTAACATTCGCTCGGTTGTTCGGAAGAGCTTCGATGACATGATATGTACGTCCATTATGCTCAATATGTGCGACGTTTGAGCATAATAGCTTCCAGAGGTCAAGGTTCCCCAAACGAATGCCTTATTCAAAGCCGGCTTATTACTTGGTTCAGTCGACAAAATTCAAGTCACATCCTGTGCACCCAAAAGTCATTCAGGAGACGATGCCTTTGAAACTCTCGCTGCGAAAAGCAATTCTGCCTCCGGTACATTTTTTCGAGTGATCATATTGCAAATTCATGGACTTTTGTAGAAAGTGGAGAACGTAAACGATTCGATAGCCATCGAGGCCCTTCAGGTGATCCACATCTGCTGCATCATACTGAAGTTGGTGACTTTCTAATTCCGGGTCTATTGATGGCCAGTTTACATTCACCTCATCTGCAACATCAGCCACACCAGCCGACGTCGAAGGTTCATCAGATTGCACCGACCAATTTGCATCGACTCGGGGCCTTTTATCACTCCGTTGGTATATTTTTATGGAAGGTGTTGACGACGATACTTCCGGTAAACGCCAATACATGCGGCTGCAAAAAATAACCTAACATAATTCTTAATTCATCTCAAAATCAACCTTCTAAAAGTCGATTTTGATGGTTGTTTTATTAAAATATAGGTAGGTATGCAGTTTCAGCACCTCGTCTAAATTTAAGGTGTTTTAACGTCACCCGACTATATCGACGTTGTTGATTTCGAATCTGTAAAAATCTTTATGCGGACATTTTTGTCTTGCTTTATCTCGCCTATATCTCGAGTCCGCGCGATTTTTACAGATTCGGAATCAGATTGGTCGTCAGTGAGACATCTTGTAGAGGTGCCGAAATCGCATACCGAATATACACTTGAAATGTTATCACAAACATGTGCGTTTTTCAGATACATAATAATTTACCTTTCAGCGTCATTATGTTTTCTTTTGAAAGCTGCTTTAGAACGACGTCGATTGACAGGACCGGCATATTTATGCTTGACGTGGCAGTCCTTAGCAAAGGTATTTCGTCTCATTTTCGGCCGGTCGAGAATTCGAACAACGCACAATAAACAATTGCACACAATTCGAAACAAAACACAGCGAAGCGCGTCGTATTGATTGATACAGCAGCGAACAAACACATGCTACGCACACGCTCACCGCACGTCAAAATTCGGTTTCTAGACAGAGTGAGGGAGTAACCGATTGAGTGACCGTTCATCGATATATCGGTGTAATCAGTGATTGATTATTTTTGTGGTTTCTTTTATTATATTGCCGTTGTATAAAATCGGTTAGGAATCGCATTGCCATTGAAATATTGTCACTATAACAATTTATTATTATTGTTTTTCTTTTATTTTACAAATTATAATGAAAGTAGAACATTATCCGTCAGAATTCGATTTTTATCGATACCGGTATTATCGACATTATCCCAAACCATTGATTTCACGAGCAAATAAGACCCTTGCCATATAGGAAAAATAAAAAGAATGAAGATGAGAAAGACTAACAGGCGATCATTCATCTCCCTCTGATATATAACTTTTGTAGGAAGAAATAAAATGTCTTGGCATTGCAATTCGATTATTTCACCGACTGTCACGGATAGTGTTAAAAATGTCATTGTGTGTATAACAGTCACTAATCCAATCATAGATCGTACTAGAATATCAAGATTTTCATTTCTAAGTTTCTATATATAATAACTGTTCAAACTGGTTGAAATTCGAAACGCGTACACCATTTCTTTTTATTTACTGGATTATCATAATTTTAATAACGTAACTTTCTTCAATCGCTAGTATTCTGCAGGAATTTTTTGTATGAAAAAAGACATGTAGCAACCACCTTAATAGGTAGGCGTTCGGCGGCCTGCCGCGTTCCTGCGCTCGCCGTCCCTCGGTACCTATCATTCGATAACTCTCTTTGGTTGGGTGCGCAATTATTTTAAGTATTAAAATTATATAATTTGTGTACGAGCTCGCCACAGTTCTTTATCAACCATCGGTTGAATGGTAGAGAAGTTAATGTGCTGCGCGTATAGTGGCGAGTTAATACAAAGTGGCTAGTGCGAGAATATTATCCGGGCTCAAATACTTACGTATACCAATTTTCATGGCTATCTGCTCAAAGCGTTGAGTACATCATATTAACTGCTAGGTGGCGATTTACAATAAAGTTGACAGCGCGTAAATATTATCCGGACTCAAATATTTATGTACACCATTTTTTTGGCGATCGGTTGAACGGTATAGACCTTGATGTGCTACAGCGTTATCTAGTTGAGAGTTACAACAAAGTGGATATCATAAAAGCCTTCTCCATGAGAAATACATAGGTACTTTCATGGTGATAAGTCAAACGGTCTCGAAGTCTTAAGCTCAGACTGATATACATATATGTCATTGGTATATATGTATATACCAACATCCATTTTTATATATATAGATGTATCATTACTAACTTTTAAGTAAACACCTTCTGATTTCGGCATCTGGGCTAATCTCGCAATGGTTTCATTGAAAATATGTTTGTCCTTAACTATATTTGATTTTATCATCCTTTTGTGTGCGTATTAGGTTATCGCTATCATCTCCCGAACAAACTTTGTCCAATGCCCAACATTTGAGAAAATAAATGCAAGGTTACTTATCTATACTAATATTATAAAGAAGTAATGTATGTAAATTTGTTTGTTCAGTGATGACATATACTAGATCGACCGCACCTCTGATGTATGATTACTCCATCACTGATGAGGTGCTAACTAGGGTTGAGAAGGTAAAGGATCTAGGAGTTCTCTTTGATTCCCAGCTTACGTTCAAGGAGCACATTGCTAATTTGTCCAAATCCTCTTTTAAGCTACTAGGGTTTGTTATTTGCAACCTAAAGCATTTTCACAATGTACGGGTTATGCATACATTGTATAATTCAATTGTGAGAAGCAGATTGGAAACGAATGCAGTTATATGGAATCCACATCAGGATCATTATATCACTATGTTGGAAAAAATTCAAAAATGTTTCTTACGCTTTATATATTTTAAGCAGTACGGATATTATCCGTACTTGTACCCTACTAGTTTTCTACTATGCATGGTGGGCTATAACTCTCCTAAGTTGCGTAGAGAAATGCTCGCCATGGCCTACGTTTTCAAGCTGATTAGGGGAAGAGTTGATAATCCTAGCATGCTAGCGAAGGTTTGTCTCTTTGTCCCGGACAATTATAATCGTGCTCGCACTCATAACCTATTTGCGGAGCCGTCCTCGCGCATCAACCTAAGTCGATGGAGTCTGCTTACACGAGCTTTGCGTCACATAAATGCGCTATGTTCGACAGCGCCAGACTTTGATATTTTTACAGCAAGCCCGCATCTCTTCAAGGTGTGGGCATTGCGCTACTTGTTTATGTCAGAATAATATAAACTGTTTTCACTCTTTATGTACTGTAAGTTTGTAAGTTTGTAAGTTTTTCTATTCTTAATGCCTGTATTTGTATTTAACGCTTATTTAAACATGTTATGTATGTACTTGTAAGAATTCTATTATTTTTTATATTTATGTGTATATTGCATATCAACGCATTGGTATAAACTGTAATGTTGATTTGTTATGAAATAAATAAATAAATAAATAAATAAATAAATATACCTGCTAGCTGCATGTCCTCAGAAATATTCAATTCAAATAGTCAACAAATTGTAGATACGGTGCGTAGTAATATTGCCACTGATATTGTTGACGAAAATATTGAATATAGTTTTCCCATATTCCATTCTTGCTTGACACCCTACCAAGTTAAATATGTAAACGAAACACAAATATTGTATTGGAAGAATTGCTGACGATTTCTAAAATGTCAGTGTAGAACAGCAGAAGCTTTGGGGAAAGCTCGATAGACGCTAGACGACCTAGCAAGACGTTATTATCGACTCGGACAACTGTTTGCCTCGAAATCTGGTAGTACGGACAGATTTGTAACAATCGAGCGACCTGGTAGGATCCCTGTCAGCCGCACGACCTCAGAGCTGTACTCCACATGTAAGTAGGGATAATACTACGCAGGTAAGCGAAATAGTACATAAGCATAGCGTCTTTGTTTAAGATAGGCAAATACGGTGTAGCACATAACAGGCATTACCGACAAATGGTCACACAATATAGTTACAATAGATACAGTTATTATTATTTTCGTATAAATATATGTATTTGTATGTGTGCATATATGGATATATATTTTATCTATAGATGTATATAAGTATCTATCCATATTTGTATATGCGTAAATATTTGTAGTTTTAAAAATAAGTACTAACTATAGATTAAGTTGACAGTGCACACTTAATATCATCATTAAAAGTCTGCCTTAGAACAGGCCTAGGCCTAGTTAGGCGACTGTGTCAATCATAAAAATAATGTCGCATCAATTTCTTGCTAACATCTTAATCAAATATGACATTAACTTTTTACTAGATGTGTTACTACTAAATAAATAAATAAATAAATAAATAGTTATTTACCCCAAAAGCCCAGAAATATGGCCTACTTCTCCGGTCAAATGAATACCATTGCGTATGATATCAAGGTCACTTTGGACGATAGCACGAGGGTTAAAGTACGTCAAATTGATTTCCTTGACCTTCAAGACCAAACCGTTTATTTTAAACAAAAAAATATGTTTTTTCGGAAATAAAAAAAAATTAAAAATATTACAATTGTCGAGCTTTCTGCGCCTACCGCTAGAAGGCGCAGCGCGCTCAACACTTGTAAAACTTTTATTAAACATTCAAGTTTTTTAACAAAATTGATTATTTGCTCGTTCTGATACTCAAAGATGTCACTATAAAACCCTGTCCGAAGGCTCGTGGCACACGAAGCTGTAAAACGAGGGAAGAGAATAGCAGTGCATCCCTCTTTCACTTACGAGCATTGTGGCGGGCGTAGTAATGTCGCCTCTTTCCTATCGATCATATTATGCGTAAAATTAAATAATGTATTTAATGTTCAAAAGTAGTGTAATTTGTTAAATAATATGTTTTAAATGTGATCATTAAAATTAAACCATAAATAAAATAATTATAACTGTAAGTAATAAAATAATACTACTTATAGCTAATTAAACATTAATTAAATAATTATAACTAGACTTATTAATAACATTACAATTTAATCTACGTCTGCATCATCATCGAAATTCTGTCCTCGACTACATTTATTATTAAGCGTTATGATAAATGCTCCTTTACTAGATCTTCGTCTTGCAGAGCTTCCGCATGACGAACATATTTCGCCCAATCTTTGCTATATGCACCAATTTTGCAACATCAGCGATTTTAAACGTGGAATTTTTTGTCGCTACTTCTTCTTTCACTTGAGCCGATATTAACACAATTGTATTGTACTGGCAGTGATACTGGTAAAACGAATTACTTCGTGACCGAATTGGTTTGCCAACACATCCAAATGATATGCCTTTTCCGGACGATTCTGTTTTACCTGGAAAAATAAATGAATTAAATTCAATAATAGGAACTAATAAATTATTAATTAGTTAATTTAACTATGCAATTAAAATGTGCATTAAATAACTTTAATCGAAAGTTAATCAATAATTACCTTTTGCAAAAGCTCTCCTTTTAAGGCATAATCTAGAAGTACAATCCAATTTTGCCGCAGCCAGTCTTGCAATTGACATTTTGTGGATGAGGATGTGGGTGCTCGGTTTATTTGTTTAGAGTAATAACTGTCATTATCCATAATAATAACAGATGACTCTTATAAACTGTGGAGTAGCCAAGTAAACCATTCCGTAAAAGCCTCAGCATTCATTTCTATATGGTAGTCCTCAATTTTATTTATTTTATTGCACGGTAAACGCATTCAGCTTCTGGCAAAAAACCAAAACCGCACGCCCCGTGTGACAAACTGAAAATCAAATACAATTAAAACGTGTACGTACATTTAAACCAGAATACAATTAAGGATATACTAAATTACGAAGTATGTACCAATTAGTCTTCCTTCTTTCCCGATCTTTTTATTAATGCTACCTTCATCGTTGGAGTCCATCCAAACTCTTTTCCTCGAATCATTTTAAGTAACCCAAGTTTCGTCTGAATATATTCTTGGACGTTTGTATCCGCTCTTCTTCAAATCATCTAATTTTCTCAAAAAGTGCAGTCGAGCGCAAACAATATATTGTCTTGCCATCAATCGTTTTCTTCCATCAGGATCAGCTTTAAATTTATATCCAAGATCCTTTACAATTGATGCCATGGAAGTTTTGCTACACTTGAAACCATCAATTTTCTGTTCGGCAACCTCAACAATTTTTGTAAATTAGGATATTTTTGTAATGTAGGCTTTGAATAAAATGATGACACTATTCTTTTCACAATATTTTTCAAAATCGTCCAAATCTGTCACTGGACGAGGCTGAAGTACGATTGCCCGGGGCTACTTGGCGCACCAATTTTACATTCATCTCTAATCCTGGCTACGCATCGCGGCAAGTTGACGTAGTTTATTAAAATCAACGTCTTGCGGGGATCTTCTTTAATTTCACACAAAACGGTTAATACGTCTATACTAATATTATAAAGAGGTAAAGTTTGTGACGTTGTAGGAAGTAATCTCTGGATCTACTGAACCGATTTTGAAAATTCTTTTACCAATAGAAAGCCGCGCTATTTGTGAGTGTCATAGGCTATATATTAATCAAAAAAATGAAAAGGCTTTTTCGTAGTAGTCGGATTTGCAAAGTATGTCGGAGAATAAGCGGTCGAACGAAAACGTTTCTAACTAACGTTGCCTTAACGATGAGAGATATATGATTAAGTTCTAGGGAAAAGTTGTAGAGCTTGATAATGCCTACAAAAAAGTCAGCGACAGCATATGTCTAACTTTTATACAACCGGTCATCTCACACTCCACTCTAGCGTCTGGCCCTGTCTCGTTCACACGGACTAATTTCCGATTTTAGTTCACGAAGAAACGCAATCGAGCCCACTTACTACGTCCGCCATAAGACCCGTAAGTGCAAGGGAGCGCGCAATATGCGATACTCCGTTCCTATGTTTTATGACACCGAGTGCTACGAGCGTTCGGACAGACCAAAAGCCTGCTTAGCAAAAGACTCCAAAGCCCAGAAATTTGGCCGACTTCTCCGGTCAAATCCATATCCGTATGATATCAATGTCACTTTTGACGGCGGCACGAGAGTTAAAGTAGATCGAATCGATCTCTTTAATTCGTCTGTATCAGAGATAATAATATTCATGGTAGCAAGCACAATCATCATTATACAAATTTCTCAATTTTTAAAAATGTATGTTCATTTCTAACATTTACATTTAGGCTAGGCTAACATTGGTTTCCTTGAAAATATATATACCCTTACCTTTGTTTAATTTTTACATCTTTGTATACTCGTATATTATGTTATCGCGATCAAATACCGAACAAACATTGCACAAACCTTGAGGGAAAAGAAAAAAAATGTTTCTGATATTTATATTTGAATTTACATTTAATTAAAGCGTTTGATTAATTGCCTGGCAGCCCTATTCTGGCAGCCCTTTAAAAAATTGTTTGCGTAGGTAAAGTGACAATTGGAGGACTCAGTGGAAACGCCTCAAGGAGCCAGAGTACATGATTACTCGCAAAGAACAAACCTAACCAAATTGGTATTCTGAAAAAACCAAACGGAACCTTTACAACCAATGAAAAGGAAACCTTGGAGGTACTAATATCGACACAACTTCCAGGCGCTGTGACAACTAGCAACGCCGTCACTACTCCATACAGACCTCGAAACAAGGACTGGAGTAGGGCTGCTTGAATCATAAGGCCCAATCAATTTAAATGGGCTGTAAAATCCTTCAAACCAAACAAGTCATATGGAGACGACAGAATCATGCCCGTGCTCTTGTAACAGAGTATTGACATACTAACCCCATATCTGGTTAAAATCTTCTGAGCAAGCTATATCTGGGGACATATACCAAAAAAATGGACCAAGGTCAAAGTGCCATTCATACCTAAGGCTGGCAGGAAGGACTACAAAGGCCAATTAGCCCCACATCCTTTCTACTGAAAGCGATGGAAAAGATACTGGATAGCTATATCAGGGAAAAAAATCTAACGGTCAACCCTATTAGCTATAACCAACACGCCTGCCGCAGAGGAAAATCCATAGAAACTACTCTGCTCTACCTAGTAGACAGAGTGAAAAAGGCGTTGGAAGACAAACAAATCGCATTATGCGCATTTCTAGACATTGAGGGCGCCTTCAACAAAACCCCAATTTAATCATTGGTAAAGGGGCTACAGTTAAAACAAAATAACTCCACCACAACCATATGGATGAAAGCGATGCTCTCAAACCGCACGGTCAAGGCAGCTCGTCGCGCAACGAACCTGGAAGTCATCACCACGTCCGCAGGGAGGCGTACTCTCGCCTCTACTATGGACTATTGCAATAGATCAACTCCTGCACAGGATGGCAGAGGTCAGGATAGACACACAGGGCTATGCAGATGACCTAGTAGTCATTGTCCGGAGCTTCTGCCAAAACACGATCTCACACATGATGCAAAGAGCGCTAACAATGGTTGGTAATTGGTGCAGAGAGAACGAATTATCGGTCAACGCCAATAAGACCGCCCTCGTGCCATTTACCAACAAACGTCAACTAGGTGGACAGTATATGCCAAATCTAAACCACAGGCAGATCCCTTTCTCCAAGGAAGTAAAGTATCTAGGAGTCACGCTCGGGAGACTCACCTGGAACAGCCACCTAGATAAAACAATTCAAAAAGCTGAAAGTGCATTGGGTATAAGCAGAAACTAGCAGAGAAAAATCGGGGCTTTAACCCCGAGATCTCCCACTGGCTATACACTGTCATTGTGAGGCCGATAATCACGTACGCCTCGGTAATATGGTGCCACAAAGCCAACCAGAAAACTGTGATTACCAAACTAAGCAATATCCAAAGGACGGCGTGCCTCATGACAACTGGCGCAATGTCCTCCACTCCTGGAGCAGCTCTAGGTGCACTGCTGAACTTACCATCCCTACACATTCACTTAAAACAGGTGGCAAAATCCAGCATGTACAGACTCTCTGCCCGGGAGAAGGCAAACTGGATCTCACAAGCACTAAGATCAGCTCTTGACTTAGTTAGTGAAACTCAAACGTGGTATCAGACACCATGCTTCCTCTCCTAAACTTTGGATAACAATTACAGTGGAACTGCCGCCCAGAGACGACTATCTAAAAAACCAACTGCACTGGGAGACCGGTAGCCTTAAATGGTATACTGATGGATCCGAATCGGGACTTGACACCGTATCTATATCCACTCGGATAGCAAAGCAGCTCTTATGGCACTAGCCTCAAATACCATTAATTCAATGCTGGTGCAAAACTTCGTATCACTACTGAATTCCCTGGGCGAAGAGAACAGGGTAATTTTAAGATGGGTTTCCCGGCCATGCAGGAATCGAGGGAAATGAAAAAGCTGACGAACTTGCTAAGACGGAAGTAAAGGGAACGTTATACGGCCCTGAACCTTGCTGTGGCGTACCAAAAAGCCTTGCAAACCTAATGTTGAACGAAATATGTTTAGAACAATCTATCAACCACTGGAACAACACGCCAGGTTTGAATCAGTCCAAACCGCTAATTAAGGCTTACGACCGCAAGACTGCCAGTGAGGCCATATCGCTAAATAGAAACAATCTACGCATACTGGGGAAGGCGCTCACGGGGTATTGTGGCCTGAACAAACACATGTACAACCTCAAGTTCCGGGACACGAAAATGTGCAGGTTTTGCCAAGGGGGAGAGAAAACTCAATTTGCATTCGATTGACAGAACTGAAATGCAATTCAATTAATTTTATCCCAAATGGAAAATGTTGACCCAGCCGGGAATCACAGCCGGAAATTGATAATGTATAATAAGGCGACCTTAGTGGATTTCATTCATATTGAGAATATGTACATATTATTTTGTTGATAATAACCGAAGACAATAGTACAGTATAAAGGACATATGTATTTATTTTTTTTATTTATTTATTAAAGAAATGCACATTTTCATGGCAGTACATTGTAAGTTTAACATTATAGGCTTAAATGTAAATAATAGCAAAATAGAAAGCACCGCAGACCAAAATTTTTTGAAATCAACGTCACCTAACTAGGCCTAGGCCCGTACTAAGGCAAGCGTACCAAGTAGAGTTGTTTGTGCATACTTCAGAACAATTAATTTAAAAAATATGCTAGGTATCAAATAATATTAAAAATTAACTAATAATAATAACATTGTAATTTGAGTGTAGTGTGATGTAATTGTAATGTAGTGTAGTGTGATGTAACTGTAGCTGTAGTGTGCTGGAAAAATAACATTTAGTAAATGGTGAAATAATCAAATTGAATAATAATAATATAATGTCGTAATAAATACAATGAAATATAAAAATATTAATAATGAATCAAAATAAATGGAAAAATGATATTGCAATAAATATTTAAAGAATCAAATTTAAATAGTCCGAGGATACAATTATATATAAAATATCCATGTTACAGGTTAAAATATATATTTCAATATAATTCAATTAAAAAAGAATAAAAACACAAGAAAAGCGATTTAACAAAATAATTATAATAGTAATTCAATTTATTTAAATTAAATTACATTAGAATGTCAAATATTTGGTGGCTAATATCCCGACATTCATTCAGAAGCCACCTGTGACACCGTTTTTTAAATTGGTCTTTACTGTATACGATTTTTATCGACTCATCCAATTTGTTGTATATCCTGGGGCCTATACTCATAAGATGCCTCTGACCAAAAGATGATTTTGTTCGACGGACATCTATCATATCCGCCACGGATCGCCTTGTTAGGTGTGCTTGTTGTGTGGGCGCTCTCTTATTTTGAAATTGAATAAAAACCAGACAAAATTTTAAATAAAGTTGCCTTACTTCAAGTACACTGAACTCTTCAAAAAGTTTTTCTGAAGAGTATCTGTACGGTTTACGGTTGATAATTTTAATTATCAGCTTCTGTGCTACCTCTACTTGATGGATAATTGTTTTGGAGCAACCTCCCCACCCAATGATCCCGTAACTCAAAATGCTTTGACACAAGGCGTAAAAGGTAGTTTTTAATGTTTTGGGGTCTAGAATATTCCTTAAATCTTTAAATATGTATGCCAGACGTCTGATCCTTGAAGACAATAACTCTATATGATCAGCCCATCTCAGCTTATTATCTACAACTATGCCCAAGTATTTTAGAGACAGCACTTTTCTTAATGGCTCACAATTGCATTGACGGTTCGTTCATTGATGAATAGTTATCGAATTGGCATCTGGTGGTTGTCCTCTTTTATCTATGCTGAAAGTTAAATACTTAGTTTTTTCGATATTAAGTGTGAGTAGTGAGTCATCCAGCCATTCTTTAACAATGTCCATTTCTTTATTGACCTTTGAGAAAACATGCTGCCAGCTACTGCCGTTAAAGATGATTACCGTATCATCTGCAAATGATATAGCTTTACTGGGCGTCAGGTTGTAGAGGTTATTTATGTATATAAGGAATAAAATAGGCCCCAAAACACTTCCCTGTGGCACGCCGTATGAGAGACTTTTCACGTCGCTGGAAATATCAGCGATCGAAGTGATTTGCGTCCTTTCGGATATGTAGCTTTCAAACCATTTTAAATTTTGATCTTTTACACCTATGGTCAGTAGTCTTTTTAAAAGGATATCGTGAGATACAGTATCGAATGCCTTGGATAAGTCGAGAAAAATAGCAAGACATTTCTCTCCCTTGTCGACAAGCGCTGTTATGGTTTTCGTGGCCTCTGCAATAGCATCAGCCGTACCCATTTCCTGCCTAAAGCCATATTGGTTGGACGATAAAAGACTATTGATATCCAGATATTCTACTAGCCTATTTTTAACAACTTTCTCGATGATTTTAGAGATAGTACACAGTAGTGAAATGGGCCTATAATTATTTACATCGAGTTTATCGCCGCACTTAAAAACAGGCACGATTTTTGCGCATTTAAGTCTTGTTGGAAATATTCCTAGTTTAAAACTTAGATTTATTATAAATGATATCGGTGAGCTTAAATAATCCTTCCCAATTCTATAAATATCACTAGTTAGACCATCCATACCTGAGGAACGAGACTGTTTTAATGAGTTAATGCTTTTACAAACTTCATTTGGCGATGTTGGAGTTAAGGAAAACACAGTATTAGGTATCCCTTCAGTAAAGTTTTTGTCCTCTCTGGCGATTTTTTTTCTATCTAATAGTTTGTCTGCCAGTTTCGAACCTACACTGGCAAAGTGTGTGTTAAATGCATTAACGATTTCTTGCAGATTCTCTGGGGCATTGACTACTCGATTTTCAATGACTAACTTATCGATGGTGTGCATGTTATTGGAATGTTAGCTGCTTCCTTGATTAGCTGCCAAACCTTCTTAGAATCACTGCTATTTTCAGCAGTTTTATTTTTGTAGTAGCCTTCTTTGGTTTTCTTCATTAACCGTTTGCATAAATTCCTATAAATTACAAATTTGGTGTTTAAACTTAAGTTATGAGGGTTATTTTTTGATGCTAGGTGTAGTTTATCTCGTCGACGGATGCAAAACAGTAGTCCATCGGAAATCCATGGCTTTAATTTTTTATTTTTGTGTATTGTCACATGGTATTGGGTGCATGTGTTTTTATCGGCAATGGAGGTTAAAGTTTTGACAAAATACTCAGTAGCAGAGTCTACATTAGTTGCACTGTATAGGTGAGACCAATCAACCTGCCCCAGGTCATAAAGTACCTTACCAAAATCTATTTTGTTTTTCTTAAATCCTATTTTATGAATGGCTGTATCCGTTTTATACTGGGAAAATTTTACCATAATGGGATAGTGATCAGTAATTGCCGTTTCATATATTATTGTTGCCGATTGTAGTTTTGATCGGCACATAACATGATCAAGGCAATTGTTTCCTCTTGTAGGTTTATTTACCAGACACTGCAAACCATGAAGAGTCATTACTTCTAAGTAATCGTTAATTTGATTATGTTTTTTGCCACATAATGAGATATTAAAATCCCCACAAAGAACTAGGTCATTAGATTTGTTTTTATGTAGTAAATTATCAAGCGTCTCTAAAAAGATCGAAATATTAGAGACAGATGGACTTCTATAAACTTTAATAATGTTGATTGTGTTGTTAAGGTTTATCTGCAGACAGCTAGCCCCTTTTAGTCTCACCTCCGATACTGTAGCATTTTGAATGGTATGATTAACGTAAGCAATAACTCCATCGTTTTGTGTATAATTATTTTTCGTGTAGAATGTTGAATAACCCTTGATATGCTTCTCTACAAAGGAGTTTCCTATCCACGCCTCAGATAAAATAATGATATCTAAATCAGACTGTAGATTTTGAAGCATGAGAATCAAATTATCAAAGTTACAATTAATGCTTCTTATATTTAAGGACAATATTTTTAAGCTACATTTTTCCGACATTATGGATCTACACGTATTTATGTCCAAAGTTACAGTGACATGGATGGAATCTAGGAAACTTATAATATCCATGTTATCCACGCGCACGAGTGATATATGTGCCGAAATAGTGCATAGAATGTGTGCAGGGTTGAATGTAGGTTGTTTTTCAATATAACTTTTAAACCAAGAGAATATAGAATGTAAAAAATGATCATATTTTCGCTACCAACAAAGACATTCAATCTGAGTATAATGTGTAACTCAAGCGTCCTCTTGTTCCTTTTAAACAGTGTTCTGGGGTCGTGGTATCTATGTAGAAATTTTAAAATAATCATAAAGAAATGTTTATAAAAATATTCGCCGGAGAGTATCAGAATAGAAACAGTAGATAAAAGATAAATTTTTAAATATATTGAAATCATATAATATAAAACAAATATAATAGCTATAGATTTATTATAAATGTAATTGAATATAAAAGTAATAAATATTATCGGTGGTAACATACGACTGGATATGAAATAATAACAAAAATAATTGATAAGTATCAGTATAAAATAACATTGTATAGAATTAATATAAACGTTTACTTTACTTAACACAATTTAATCCCATTAACCTTATTTATTTTATTTTAGAATTGTACACATATGCCCAAATTGGTATATAAAGGCAAAGATTTTTTTTTAATTCACCAGTGCCAAAGATGGCGTTTACTTGGGTGGATGTCATACTTGCTATTCTGGCAGTATACATTTTGCTCAAATATTGGTATAACAGTAAAGTGGACAGATTTAGGAGTTATGGATTGAATTTCATCCAGCCAACTTTTCTTCTGGGTAACTCGAAGGACATCTTGATGGGAAAGAGGCATAGTGTTTTTGTAACTCAAGATCTGTATAACACATTTCCGGAAGACAGGTGCGAATTTATACTTAAGGCGAATCCGGGCGTAGTTTTAATTTCTCAATAATTTTACCCCAGGAGAAGGAACGAAACACCAAAGTTGAAATTGAATATTCGTTTGTATGTTTCCCACATATAGCTTTTATTCGTAGATTGCCATTTACAAAATTTCAAATGTAATTTTGTCACTGAAGAATAACACACACATATATATATATATATATATATATATATATATATATATATATATATATATATATATATATATATATATATATATATATATATATATATATATATATATATATATATATATATATATATATATATATATATATATATATATATATATATATATATATATATATATATATATATATATATATATATATATATACATATATATATATATATATATATATATATATATATATATATATATATATATATATATATATATATATATATATATATATATATATATATATATATATATATATATATATATATATATATATATATATATATATATATATATATATATATATATATATATATATATATATATATATATATATATATATATAGATATATATTGAGTTCTCTAATTTTAAATATTACTTAACATAAACTTTCAGTTTAAATTTAGTCTATATAAGTATTTGAGACAGAACAGAGTTTCGTGTTTGTGCTGTTGACCGCTGAGGAGTCCCCTTGTTGGAAGCCAACCCTTGGTGTAGCAGCCCTGTCCCGGTGAAACTTATAACCGGCTATGCTAATTGAATGCGTATACAAAAAATCGTTTCTCTGCTGTTGACCGTTGAGGAGTCCCCTCGTCGGGACCCACCCTGGGTGCAGCAGCCATGTCATTTAGGACGGGTTATCATAATTGAATGCATATACAAAATTGCGTGTCTGTGCTGTTGACCGTGGAAGAGTAGCCTCGTCGGGAGCCGATGCTGGGCGTAGAAACAGATCATGCTTACCATAAAAATGTAATGTCATCGAAACTGATAGGATAAGAGCTTCAATTTCATAGAATGAGAGGAAGTCATTCTAATTCAGTTTGGAAGATTTGACCCAAACAAACTAACATACTTAGGTACTAACACAATGAAAGGTAAATAAAAGCATATACAATTTACAGATATGTTGTCTCGTTTGAGCTGGCGAAGCCGGTTATTGTTATACGAGATTTGGAACTGATAAAGGAAATCACAATCAAAAGGTTTGATCACTTTTACAACCACAGAGCAATTGTTGATAAGAATCACGATATCATATTCGGAATGTCGCTTTTCTCGTTAAAAGGTATGATATTATTTTATTAACTGGAAAAAATATTCTTTTTTGAAACCCTTCGTGGATGATACATATTTATGAAACCCTCGATCTCTTATTTTTACCCCGTTTTACCCCGTCAGGGTTGTTTTCCTTTAAATCATCAAACACGTGTCTCTTAATTTACCCTCTTATGTGTTAGGGTTGATTTTCGGAAAACTTTGAATACACCTTTTCTTATTTTCTTGGAAGAGTAGGCTCGGCGCAAAAGTGCCAACGAACACAGAGTGCAAGTAAGTAAACGCCGAGTGGTGAGTGTGAGCAAGTAGCGTAGAAGGTAGCAAATGGCAGCCAACGGGCTCATGTCTGCGCAACAGTAAATATTTAGCTAAAGCAGTATAGAAAATAGGCCCATTTGTTGAAATAAATACCTACTTCAATTAGAGGACTAGGATTGTCACTCTTTATTTTTTGTAAAAATGAAAATTGGTTTTTAATTATTAATTAAAATATTAATGTTGCTTATATACTGATTAAATCATTGAATTAATTAACTAGTTTACAAATAAACATCGACATTTTAGGAGGTCTTTATTCTCCATTATTATAAATTGACTTGTTTTCAATTCCACATCAAAAACTTATTACCCATCAATTTATACTTATCATATGGGAAAACGGGGGAATCACTGCAGTATAGTAACCTCTCAAAAAAAATATACACTAATAGTTTGTCTTATTTTAATGCTAAATCTGGAAGAAAATTGTGTCGGTCGCTATAAATAGGCATTCATAAATTTTATATGTAAGCAAACAGGCCAAAATAAAAAATAAAAAATACATTTTTATTCAATAAAAAAATTTAAAAAATGCTTTTTGACGATATAGGTCGTTCAAGGACAGAGAATGATCTTCTGCAAATCATCTCTTAGAAAATACCTGCATAAATGTGATATAAGATAATAAACATAATGTAACATATATGTGTATGTGTGTATGTTTGTATGTGTATATGTATATATGTGTATATGTATATGTTTGTGTATAAGTGTATGTGTCCTATGTCAGTTATGCTTCTCCACCCAAGTCTGAAAATAAATCGTATGCCCAGATACAGGCCATACTCGGCCTAGTTGGGCATGCGCTGCGCATGGTCATGTGAATGTGGGTCGTCGTTTACTTCGCACCATTACTTGGTATGACCATTTTATGAATTTCGCATGTTATGTTTAAAATAAATAAATAAATAAATACAAATAAACTCGATCATTTTAATGCTAAATCTGAAAGAAGATAGATTCGGTATCAATAAATAAGCGAGATATAGGCATTCAAAGTTTGAATATACAATGTCAACAAAGTGCCGCCAATATGTTTTTACATACATACCGTCTGGGAACATATTCGATTATTGTCGGGACTATAGTCGTGCATATCGTAATATCGATACCAATTAGCGATATTACAGAAGTGATGACATTTTGCAGTTTTTAGGTTAAACGAAATATTTTGAAAAAAACTATCGGAAAAATATATATCTCCGCGATATTCAAAAAAGGGGACTATTTTCGACGTTTTTCAATGACTATGCGTATTGATGCGATTCAATGATTATTCGTATTGATACTATGACGTATTGATGACAAAAGGTATCCTGAAATTTCGTATGTTTCAGGTTACCTTTTGTCATCTATAATCAGTCATTTCGTAAAAACTTTGAAAACTGCCCAATTGTTTTAGATTGTCGCTAACACGTGTTAATATTATAATTGAATTGCGGAATTATTAGGTAACAGCCAGAAAAGCGTATTTTTTTTACGTAATAGAGAATTCCAGAAGTAGACTCTCCGACACTACTCGGACAAACGACCAATTTAAATTCAAATTTCCTTTTAAATCTTTACAGTTACAATTATTTTAGTTACGAAGCCATCCTAACTAAGCATCGCCAGTACTAAGGCAGACTTAATATATCTATTTTGTATATGTCTACAGTGTAGTGTCTACGCAACTTTTGGTATCATTTGCTTCTATACACAGTATGTAATCAATAGTTGATTTACACAGTTTGTAATAAATAAAAGTAATATATAGTATTTAATTAGATAGATATGTATACATATAGTATGTAATTATTTTAAATTTAAATATAGGCATACATACACATATGCATATGTACTTTATAAATGTATATATTAAATAATACTATATAGATTTTAAATTCATGAATTATTTTAGTATACCTTATATACTCAGCAAACAATCTGCACGCGGCGATATCGAACTATACATTTCGACGTCCCTCGAAGGTAGACCACTTTTGGGCAGATGCATGTTGAGTACATAGCCCGCAGATTAAAAAAAATAAAAAGATTTTAAAATGTATGTGCCTAAGTCTTCTTCTTCTTCCAAAATTGATTCTTGGCTGGCCAAAATTTATTCCTGGCTAAAACATGACGCCTGGCAAAATATCCACAAAGTAATATACCGAGACAGTTCCCATCATTAAATCTTATCCCTGACAATTCTTCTTATGATTATTATTTTCATTAATTTTATTCATCATTAATTTTATTCATTAACTTATTCATTAATTTCGGTGACTATTGTTTGATATTATTTGACATTTTATTTTATAAACACGATTATAAATTTTCTGTTTTTTATTTCCTATTGTGATCATTGGTTAGTGATTATTAGTTATAATTTTTAATGGTGACGGTAATATATATATATATATATATATATATATATATATATATATATATATATATATATATATATATATATATATATATATATATATATATATATATATATATATATATATATATATATATATATATATATATATATATATATATATATATATATATATATATATATATATATATATATATATATATATATATATATATATATATATATATATATATATATATATATATATATATATATATATATATATATATATATAGTTAATATTTGATTGGTTTTTTGTAAAATCTTTTTTTAAAGAATTCGTTTAAAGGATGACACTTTGATGAAAAAATAAAAATAATAAAAGCCACTTACATAGCTGGAAGGTTTTCCCGGACTGGACTGGGAAATGCTTATTGTTTAAACGAGATGTATTCTTGGATGAGTACCACTTTCGACGGTACACTGTAGGTTTAATGGGATCCCTTTATCGCTAGCGAACGATCGCCCTTCATCCACATCTCAAAAACAAAGCGTATCCTTTTGCAAACCAAAATAAAATGTCTTTATTAGAGACAAATTTAAGCAAAAACTCGACCAGAAATTACGATTTATATCTTATTTCATGGGAACGAGCAAATGAAGTATTTTATTTTTATTTTCATTTAATAGCTGGCTGATAGCGAGCCCAGCAATCGTATATCGTCCTTTTAAAGAGTGGATATTTTCGAATTACAAATCGAATTTTCGAAATGTCATTCCGCATTTAAGAGACGATGGATTGTGATTTTTTTCATTGTTTTTGCTTAAATTTGTCTCTAATAAAGACATTTTATTTTGGTTTGCAAAAGGATACGCTTTGTTTTTGAGATGTGGATGAAGGGCGATCGTTCGCTAGCGATAAAGGGATCCCATTAAACCTACAGTGTACCGTCGAAAGTGGTACTCATCCAAGAATACATCTCGTTTAAACAATAAGCATTTCCCAGTCCAGTCCGGGAAAACCTTCCAGCTATGTAAGTGGCTTTTATTATTTTTATTTTTTCATCAAAGTGTCATCCTTTAAACGAATTCTTTAAAAAAAGATTATATATATATATATATATATATATATATATATATACAGGGTCGGACTGGCCATAGAGTCAGGGTGGCATTTGCCACCCGGGCCCTGGCCTGTGCGGGCCCTCTCAGATGCTGTTTTTGTTTTAATAAATAAGTCAAGCAAGCAAAGCGCTCACATGTATCTAATGAGTAACACAGACACAGCCACACATAAAAAGAGAGTTTATGACAGCAAAGAAAGAACTCGTACATATTGTACGAGCTGATATTGTACATCGTACCTGTAGCCTTTTTATTGTACGCCCCCGAAAAAAGAAAGGAAATGTTGAACAACGTCTTACGCAAAAAAATACGCAAGAGATTTTCAATAGGCGTCTCGTTCTGAAAAGAATCTTTGACGTAATAATATTCATATTTTAACAAGGCATAGCTTATCGTGGAAAAAGAGAGGCATTGTACACCTTAAAGGATGTTGTCGATGGCCAAAACCAAAATAATGGAAACTTTTTAAATTTAGTTCTCCTGTTATCGAAGTACGACCTAGTTCTGAAGACCCATATATCCGAGGCCATTACTGAAAGTAAAAAAAGAAAAGAGTCAGGAAAAGGTAATGGTAGAGGTAGTCTGGTAACCTTTCTGTCAAAAAACATCATAAATAAATAAATTAATATATGCGCGCACGAGAAGTCAAACAAGAGATCGTTAAAGAAATTAAGGAATAAAAATCTTTTGGCCTCAATGTGGATTCTTGTCAGGATATTGGCATTGTTGATCAGGCTGCAATTTGCGTTTGCTATGTTAAAAATGGAATTCCACAAGAGCGAGCGGTCAGCATGGTTCCTGTGCAAAAATCAACAGGCGTAGCTTACCTAACAATGGTAATTTCAGAATGAGCTCAGTTAGGCTTGAATTTGCAAGATCTTATCAGCGTGTCTTTTGCTGGTGCAGGAAATATGGCAGGACGATATATTGGTCTTCAAATAAAACTGAGAGGAGCGGTACCAAAATTAGTTTTCACACATGTTTTGAATTTTGTGCCGGGGGGTGCCACGTCAAGTTGTACTGAAGCAAAGAATTTATTCGGCCTCTTGGAGTCTACAAGTGTATTTAATCACGAATCATTCAAGCGCGTGTGGGTGGACAAAATCGCGGAAATAACAGCTGGTAGAGACAAGTTGAGACGATTACAGAACATAGGAAAAACGAGATGGTGGGCCAAAGACAAAGCATTGACAACCATCATGGAGAAAACTCGATACGTTGCATTGTTAAAGACTCTAAGTGCCATATCTTTGAGCATGGAGTTCGAGCCAAAGGTTTCATTTCAAGCAAAGGCGTTGATGGATTCCTTTTTGAAATTTGAAACAATTCTGACAGCCTGCGCATTCAAAAAAATATTCGATTTATCAACCCCTGTAAGACTATACCTGCAAACTCCTACACTAGACTACCTTAAAGCTTGGGGATTTATCAAAGTTTGGAGAAGAATTTGCGGAAACAATTAGATCATTTTGACGACATTTTCAGTTCTGCAAGTTTGTTTGCATCCCAGGTCCAAGAATTAATTCAAGTCGAAAACATTGATGTTGAAATACACACCACCCTGCCATTACGGAGAACGTCTAGTAAACCGAAAAAACACTATTAGTTACGTCAAGATGAAATTGGACTGCTATCTGCGAACCCAAAGAAATTGTTCTCTATTACCGTATACAAAGTCATCATCAACACGACTCTAGTAAAAATAGATGAAAAATTCAACTGCAATGAGCATTTAATGAAGGATGCCGCTTGTTTGGATCCGAAAAACTTCCACGAAATTGACAAAAACGGAATTCCTGATGCATTAAAGTCAATCGCATCTATTGCCAATGTTGATAAAGAATTCAAATTCAAATTCTTTGTTTTACAAAAAATCATAATATCAGTTACAAATGAATTAAACCTAACCTAACTGGATCGCACGAGACGTCCGCACTGAGGTAGGCTCAGATTCGTATAATTAAGTACTGTCTAATGCTAAATAAAAAAATACGTAGAAGAATGCCGTGAAAATTAAAATCAAGTAAACTAAAATTTTAGTAAAAAATAAAATTTCAAATAATCTTAAGGTATGTGATAATAATAATATAAAGAACAAAAAGCATGCCAATCATAAATATATGGTAGGTGAATAATAATGTGTTAGGAATGGTAAGTTAGATAGGAATAAAGCAAATTAATTTTTCGGTTTCTTTCCTTCCCTGGGTGATCAACCAGTGGGTTAGTCTTTTTTTGTTTATATTTATACCTTGAGTATAAATGCCGGGTATATCCTTAGTTTTATTGAACAACTGGTGCCAAGTATAGAAAATGTCTCTGTGCATGGGTACTATTCAATTTGGGCACTATGTGGTTACTATTAGTTATCGCTCGTGTTATAATTTTATGGGTTGTTTGCTGGTGCAATTCTTTATGTTTGTGATAATAGAGTATTATCGTTTTAAATGTTTGCCGTACGTCAAGAACAGAGCTCACGAAAAAGTTGCTCAGACGGGTGTATCTCAACGGTTTCTTGTTGACAACTCTTAACAGCGCCTTCTAAGCTTTAATACGTGGATCGAGGTGTGATAGTGCTGCACCGCCCCAACCAAGAATCCCATATGATATAATGCTGTAAGCAAGCGCGTAATAGACAACTTTGAGTAATGGTTTCGACATTACGTTAAGTAGAAGTTTAAATGGATGAATGAGTTTGCGAATTTTAGCCGCTGTGTTGTAGATATGGTAAGACCAGGTCAATCTATTGTCCAAAGTCAAGCCTAGGTATTTAATCGTGTTCACCTTGTCTAGATTAGAACAAGCACAGATAGTTGATGGACTGTTCTTACATGTATGTACTATGAGGGATAGTCCAGCTGTTTGTTGCATTCCCTTGCTTGTTTTGGAAAACGTCATATATTTGGTTTTCTCTACATTTAGAGATTAAAGGTTACAGTTAAGCCATTATTTTATCCGTTAGAGACCCATTTGACAGTTTTCAAACACTCCCTGCCAGGATCTGTCTCTGAAAATTAGGGCAGTGTCATCTGCATACAAGATGGCTTTCCCCTTACACAGAGGAATCGATGATAGTCCATTTATGTAAATAAGGAATGGAATTGGACCTAGGAGACAGTATCAAATTACTTTCAAAAGAACTCGAATCTTTTGAAAAAAGTTTTAAGGAACTTTCTAAAACTATTTGGGACGAACACATTTCACTTAGGGGTCATCGCACAAAGGATTCAGATTCTCAGATTGAGAAAGAAGATGAAGAGGAGGAAAAAGGCGGCGCTATTTGCTTGTCTGCAAGAGGTTCCAATGCTTGCCGAAGTTGCATAGGTACCATGTGCATGTAAACTTTTGTCTGAGTATAATATGCACATAAGTACGTACTCCCAACTTATACGTAGCTTATTGTACAATACTCACAATCTCATTTACGCAAGTGACTTGCGAGAGACGATTTTCAGCACTCTTCGTTCCCTACTAGGTCAAGAACTGCTAGATTCATTGATTATTCTGAACACTGTATCGGATCTTATCAAGGATGACGAGGATAGCAGTTTTTACGAAAGAGTTATTGACAGTCTAGCTGAAATTTCTCCTCTTTTAAAAAAAAATTGATTGGATAACACATTATCAATTAGTTAATTGAACTTTCTACATAAAAAATATATGAAAATGTATGTCTTATTTTAACGAGTTATTGGAAGTCTAGCTGAAACTTCTTCTCTTTTATTTTTATTTTTGATGGGATAGTTATAACTAACTAAACTTTCTTCATAAAAATGTATCTCTTTGAAATTAAAAACTTCCAAAAATTCGTGCCTATCTGATTATTATTATCATTTGGTTCATTGGTTGACCTGATGGTATCACTTGATCCAAGGCGCGCGGCGGGCCCCTAAAGTAATAATCCCACCCGGGCCCTTTAGGCCCAGTCCGACCCTGTATATATATATATATATATATATATATATATATATATATATATATATATATATATATATATATATATATATATATATATATATATATATATACTAGCTGCGCCCAGCGGTTTCACCCGCGTAGTGATGGAAAATTGTGATAATGATGATAGAAAACCATATATCCTTATAAATTTGTTATTCTGATGTGTAAGCTATATTATTGTAAAGTTTCATCAAAATCCATTCAGTAGTTTTTGCGTGAAAGAGTAACAAATATCCATACATACATACAAACTTTCGCGTTTATAATAATAGTAGGATAGGATAGTAGGATAGAATTTAAAATTTCGAATGTCAATTTCTTAGATTTTTTTCCTACTTAATTGACAGTTATCGTTATATTTTAGATAATTCACGCTATGTCTTTATAAATTATAGCCTATGTGTTATTCTGATGTGTAAGCTATATTATTGTAAAGTTTCATCAAAATCCATTCAGTAGTTTTTGCGTGAAAGAGTAACAAACATCCATACATACATACAAACTTTCGCGTTTATAATATTAGTAATATATAATATATATATATATATATAGATATATATATATATATATATATATATATATATATATATATATATATATATATATATATATATATATATATATATATATATATATATATATATATATATATATATATATATACATATATGTATATATATATATATATATATATATATATATATATATATATATACATATATATATATATATATATATATATATATATATATATATATATATATATATATATATATATATATATATATATATATATATATATATATATATATATATATATATATATATATATATATATATATATATATATATATATATATATATATATATATATATATATATATATATATATATATATATATATATATATATATATATATGTATATATATATATATATATATATATATATATATATATATATATATATATATATATATATATATATATATATATATATATATATATATATATATATATATATATATATATATATATATATATATATATATATATATATATATATATATATATATATATATATATATATATATATATATATATATATTTATATATATATATATATATATATATATATATATATATATATATATATATATATATATATATATATATATATATATATATATATATATATATATATATATATATATATATATATATATATATATATATATATATATATATATATATATATATATATATATATATATATATATATATATATATATATATATATATATATATATATATATATATATATATATATATATATATATATATATATATATATATATATATATATATATATATATATATATATATATATATATATATATATATATATATATATATATATATATATATATATATATATATATATATATATATATATATATATATATATATATATATATATATATATATATATATATATATATATATATATATATATATATCATTATATCAACTGTGCGATTGTGCTAACGTAACAATACGAGTCTCCCACTGTATCACGATTTAAAAATAGCTAAAGATTTCTAATCGGTGTAGTTTTAACATCATTATAAAGCCAGTTCACGGATTCAATTTTGTGTGTGTAAAAAGGATATTTTTCTACCACGTACGTACTGTATTTCATGTTTTTCGGATAAGATTAATTAAAACGAAACATGAAGGTGACCGCATAAAATTTGAATTCGGATTTGCCGCAAATAAACACGTCAAACGACTATCGACATAACGCACACGGAATCGTCAGCGCGGTGGCCGTGTGGTTAAACGGCGACTTCACAACGAAAGAATCACGGTTCAAACCTCGCTCCCGGGGCATTATTTATTTGTTTTTATTATATATTTTTTTTTCTGCATTTTTATTTGTTTTTTAGTTTTTTTACATCATATTAAATAAATAAAAAAATATATATAATAATAATAAGTAAGGAAAATATATATATATAATAAAAACATAAAAGAACCAAGTGCAACTACGGCAAGAAGACGATATTCGACGTTTTATTTTCGCCTAAAACTCATACGCCTACAATAACCATAGCCTACCAAACATTCCAATCGCTGGCGAGTAAGTTTGGCGCGTATCTCCCTGATAAAAACAGCGTTGCCACACATTTCAATTTTACTCCGGCCGTCTTACAAACTATAACCATGGCCAACTGCAGCAAATGCTCTAAATCTGTGGCGGCGAAAGATAAATTAGTGTGTGCCCATTGTAGAGAGCAATACCATTATAGATGCGCTAACATACTGAAGATGAATTTCGAAAAATTAAATGAGCAAAAACTAGCTCAATGGCTCTGCGATACTTGTAAGACGTCAGACCCTAGGCAAGCACGGCATGCGACTTTGGATACCCTAACACATTTAACCACGCGGTCTCGATCGCTTACACCGACCTCGCCATCAAAAACCAGCAGAGTGACCCACCTTACTCCAATAACAGCACCTTCTGAAAATGAAATCTCGACGGCCACACTATTTCGCGAAATTAAAAACTTACAATGCGAAATTCAACAGCTTCATAATCTACGTGACGACTTCAAAGATCTCTGTCTCTTTAGGGACGATATTCAGAAGATCCGAGAAGATTTCGCATCGCATAAGTCGAGTATTGAGCGTTTTAATAAGTTGCTAAATGATTTTGAAAAGCAAAAAGAAGAGGTAAGGGTAAAAATCTTAAAAGTAGATACCATGGAGGCCAACCTGAACACGCTCCAGGAAACAGTTTCCGAACTTCAACTGCAGTGCGAGGTTCGGGACCAATGGAGCAGGTTGGCGAACATTGAGATCGTCGGCGTTCCGGAAAAGAGTAAGGAGGACCTACTTCAGATAGTCACGAAGACTGCACAACTCGCGGGAATACAACTCCATCCGGAGGACATTGAGTTCGCGACGCGGGTCTCTCCCAGAGTTGTCGTTAAGGACCGCCCAAAAGTGATAGTAGCAAAATTTCGCAATCGGAAGCTAAAGGATTCGATATTGTCTGGATTGAGGAAACGAAAGGGGATCTTCACGACCGACCTCGGCATTCCTGGAAAAAGTACCATGGTTTTCGCCAACGAGCACTTAACGCCGTTTTTCAAGGATCTTCTGAGAAAAACAAAACTCCTGGCAAAATCCAAAGCAGTGCAATTCGTCTGGGTAAGACAAGGCAAAATTTACATGCGAAAAAACGAAGGCTCTCCCCCAATATTTATACGAAGCGAAACGGAGCTGAAAAAAATCGAGGAACATTTGACTGCAACCCAGGTCGCCAAGTAACTGCGCGCCCATTTTATTGTAACATATTTTTAAACTTTTTGTTTTTATTTCAACATACTTTAATGTTTTTAATTCTGTTTAACTTAAACAGAAAATGTATTTATAAATATAGCAAGTTGGCAACTCTGTCAACATTCGCATATAGTTTCTTACGCATGCGCACGCTATGGTCGCACACGCACATACACCATTACACAAAAACACATTACACACGCACTGAGGCTAGTGCGGCGTTTGCAATTCGATCTGTTAATTGGTCATCAAATTTTAATACCATTTTCACTGCTTATTTTTGCCACGATTTTATCAACTATAAACTACTACCATCGCTTTATGACGATACTCTTATTATTATCATTTATCGTCGTTTATCCGCTATAATTGTTCTTGCATTTTTTATACTGTATGTGAAACCTCTTTATGAATAGTCTTTCTATAAGATATCAGAATGTTCGAGGTTTGCGTACGAAGACTAATATATTTAAAAACAACATTCTATGCAACGATTATGACCTAATAATGGCTACCGAAAGTTGGCTTCTGGATGGCATCTTGGACGCGGAGGTCTTGGACTCACGCTATGACGCTCTGAGGAGGGATAGGGACCCCGACACCACGGGTAAGAAACGCGGCGGAGGTGTTCTCGTAGGAGTACGAAGGGAGTTAAACGCTTTCAGCAGGGACGATTGGAGCCCGACGAATGCTGAATGGTTCTGGTTTACCATTCCGTCCACATCGCTCATAGCAGACACAGATTTGCATATCGCATGTGTCTATATCACTGGCGAGGAACACGATAGATTAGTGCAGGAGTTTGTAGAATTAATGTGTGATCTCGTTCAAAACCATCCCGCAGACAAATTCTTAGTGGTAGGGGATTTTAATCTCCCAGCGTTAACATGGAGAGATGATGACGATGATAATTACACTAACGCCGGTACTATCGGTTCTATTTTTCTTGATCATGTAGCCTTCGCTGGTCTTATTCAATTTAATTATATAGCAAATGCAACAAATAGAATCTTGGACTTAGCTCTTGCGAATTTTGACATAGAAATTGAACGAGCCTTAAATCCTTTAGTGAAAGAAGATGTTCATCACCCGTCATTTGACATTTTCGTTCCGAACCTTAGATACAAACCTCTTATAACTCCAGCTATCTCTCGAAATAACTTCTCAAAGGCGGATTATCCATCTCTCAATTACTATTTATCACTTATCGACTGGGACAATGTTTTATTGACAGATAACTTAGACAACGCTATTGGTGTATTCTATACTACAATTGGCGCAGGGATCGATTTGCATGTTCCGAGGCAAAAAGTGATATCTAGTAAATATCCAAAGTGGTTCTCGCCAGCTCTAATCAATATTATAAAAGAGAAGATTAAATACCACCGAAAGTGGAGGCGGTACGGGAATCCGCTCGATTATGATGCCTTTTCCTTGCTACGATCGCGACAGAAATCCATGCAGAAAACATGTTATCACTCTTATATTGCAAACAGCGAGAATAGTATAACCAAGAATCCAAAGCAATTTTGGGCATATGTAAAGGGTATTAAAAAAGATCACGCTCTGCCTAGCCGTATGAAACTCAACGGTGTCTTTGCAACGGAGGGCCAAGCGATTAGCGAAAGCTTTGCCGATTATTTTAAATCGACATACATCACCGGGCAACCTGTCAATGTAATGCCGGTTAGTGACAATCTAGATACAATTTGTGGTTTAAGTAATATCCAAATCATCGAATCTCAAGTCCTAAAGTATCTTATGAATTTAGACCGCAATAAAGGACCTGGTAGCGATGGTATACCACCTATTTTTGCCATCAACTGTGCGAAGGAACTTTCCCGGCCACTAACATTGCTCTTTCGACGCTCTATTAATGAGGGCGTATTTCCTTCTGCTTGGAAAGAAGCCATCGTCGTACCGGTACATAAAGGAGGCGCCAAAAACTGCGTAGAAAACTATAGGCCTATTTCAATATTGCCAGTTTTTAGCAAGCTCTTGGAAAAGGTTGTTTACGACCAGCTATATCAAGCTCTCGCTAGCTCGTTCACAGAGCACCAACACGGGTTTCTTAAAAATCGGTCGGTTGTTACAAATCTCGCTCATTTTACTGATTATACTTTGGGACGTATGGATCGGCGTATTCAGGTGGACGCGATATATACTGTCTTCTCAAAGGCCTTTGATCGTGTCAATCATGTTGAGCTAATAGCTCGTCTGTCGTCTATGGGCATACATGGAGATCTGTTAAGGTGGATAGCATCCTACGTTTTCAAGCGAAGGCAGGCCGTTGTCGTTGGTGGATTTAGATCTAGTTTCTTTGGCATTGAGTCTGGTGTTCCACAGGGATCCCATTTAGGGCCTTTGCTTTTTAATGTTTATATTAACGACATCGGTACTTGCTTTAATCACTGCGACTATCTCCTTTACGCAGATGATTTGAAAATCTTCATGGGAGTGAAGAACCATGGCGACTGTCAACTGATCCAGGAAGATCTGAATCGTTTCACTCGTTTTTGTGAACAGCGTAAACTTTCTTTAAATGTAGCTAAGTGCCATAAAATCTCATTTTCGCGAAATGTCAATATTATTAACTTTAAATATACAATTGGCAATGATGAAATTCTGGAAGTAGATCGAGTGCGTGATCTAGGAGTCATCTTAGATCGCAAGCTTTTAATGGATAAGCACATTGATTCAGTCGTCAACAGGGCTTACAGCACCCTCGGTTTTATTATGAGAGTTTGTAGACCTCTTAAAAACACTCATTCTTTGACAACGGTTTATGTTGCATACGTACGCAGCCTGCTTGAATTTGCTTCTAATATTTGGTCTCCACAGTATGCTACATACAAGCTGAGGATTGAGCGTATTCAAAAACGATTTATACGTCATCTAAATTACCGCTTATTTTCCAACGGCTTGTCGTACGCTGAAAGTCTGCAACGCTACGGTTTAGAGACATTAGAGGACCGGCGAGTAGTGTCAGATATGTCGTTTCTACATAAAATTGTTCATACTGGGTTGGACAGTTCATACCTCCTGAGTAGGGTGAGCATACGAGCGCCTTCCCGACTCGCACGTGCTCACTCAACTTTTTACGTACCAAGGTTCAACACTAACTATGGTTCCAATTCGTTATTGCCGCGCGTTATGCATGCATACAATGTATGCTTTAACGATATTGACATATTTAACCATCAGAATAGTCGATCCTTTGTTAAGGAGGTACGTGAAAAGCTGATTATCAGATCGGATTGAATTAGCATGCACAAGCACTCACAAGCACATTCGCACTACAGATACACACACCCACACACACATACATACACGCACACACACATACAAACACACATATACACACCCTCACACATACACGCTCTCCATCACACAAACACACACTAACATCCATACACTCGCACCTAGCAATTTTAACCGTTACTTTTAAATTCTTTTTGGTATTATTTATTTTGTATTGTTTAGCATATTTTGTAATCCTTATATAGCAAATAATTTAAAACATCATTGGCTTTGTTACTGGTGTATATATTATGCTTATACGTATTTTTTTATGCTGTATGTTTTTAAGAAAAATAAAATAAAAAAATAAAATATATATATATATATATATATATATATATATATATATATATATATATATATATATATATATCTTTTCCTTTTTATTTTTCATTCAAATTGCGGAATATATGTGAACTAAAAACTAGAGAGCTCGCTGCCCTGGACCAAGTTCTGGCACTTAGATGGGCAGCAGCAGTACATACATGCTAATTGTCATATCTAAATTCTCATATTTTTATTGATATGATTATTAGTGATACTTATGCATTGTAAATGAATTGTTAAATTAATTAATTAAATAAATAAATAAATATTAGTAGTAGTAGGTAAATATTAGTAGTAGATAGTTATAACTAACTAAACTTTCTTCATAAAAATGTATCTCTTTGAAATTAAAAACTTCCAAAAATTCGTGCCTATCTGATTATTATTATCATTTGGTTCATTGGTTGACCTGATGGTATCACTTGATCCAAGGCGCGCGGCGGGCCCCTAAAGTAATAATCCCACCCGGGCCCTTTAGGCCCAGTCCGACCCTGTATATATATATATATATATATATATATATATATATATATATATATATATATATATATATATATATATATATATATATATATATATATATATATATATATATATATACTAGCTGCGCCCAGCGGTTTCACCCGCGTAGTGATGGAAAATTGTGATAATGATGATAGAAAACCATATATCCTTATAAATTTGTTATTCTGATGTGTAAGCTATATTATTGTAAAGTTTCATCAAAATCCATTCAGTAGTTTTTGCGTGAAAGAGTAACAAATATCCATACATACATACAAACTTTCGCGTTTATAATAATAGTAGGATAGGATAGTAGGATAGAATTTAAATTTCGAATGTCAATTTCTTAGATTTTTTTCCTACTTAATTGACAGTTATCGTTATATTTTAGATAATTCACGCTATGTCTTTATAAATTATAGCCTATGTGTTATTCTGATGTGTAAGCTATATTATTGTAAAGTTTCATCAAAATCCATTCAGTAGTTTTTGCGTGAAAGAGTAACAAACATCCATACATAAATACAAACTTTCGCGTTTATAATATTAGTAATATATATATATATATATATATATATATATAGATATATATATATATATATATATATATATATATATATATATATATATATATACATATATATATATATATATATATATATATATATATATATATATATATATATATATATATATATATATATATATATATATATATATATATATATATATATATATATATATACTGCAATGCCCAAGGTTCATTGCTTGTTATTATTTTCTATTTAAATAAATATTTTATATTCGCCATTCACCGTGTTACGATAATGCGATAAGCAATTAACCGTACACGGCGAATTGGTCAACGACCCTCCCTATTGATTTGATAATTCTCACGCACCGAATTTAACGGGCGATTTTGGACGGTCTTCCTTCTTAGACGGACCACAGAGGGGAACGGTCATCGAAGCGGCGGTCCGCGGCTTCCGGCCGCGGGCCGGCTGGTCACTATTCAGCCATATCTCAATGAGAAAGCATTATTCATTAATCAGTAGTAAAATCAGTGTAAATACTTTTAACTAGCAGCAGTGGTCGCTGGCATCTTTCTACATCTCCCATTACCCAGGCAAGTGTGAACAAACGTATGTTAAGGTCGTTCTTTCCACGCGCCCTGCGCAGCCACGTTTTTCTAAATTTCTAGTATGCCATAATAATATTCAGATCCTCACTTAAACGCTTAGGCCGTAATTCCGCGCCGCCAAGCGCAAATTAGATTCCGTATATATATTTTTTTCTTTTGCAAATGTTTGCGCCGACCGCCATTACGCGGCTCGGCAAAATCGGTCTCAATCACAGCGATCCGTACTCATTCCTTTCAAACGTACTCTCCTTTCCACTCCGCTCACCATTAACATTAGACGAGGGCCGTATTTTTAGAATCAGCACATTTGTAATATAACTTGTAAAAATATAACCCGGGACACGCGGTAAATTCCGTCCCGCAGGGATCCCGAGCGGCATACCCGCACGGATCCAAAAGTGTAACCTTTTCTTTCTTTATATTATAATATATTTTCATAATTTTAGCTACAGCGCTCACGCGCGCTGCAAAAGCGGTAAAAACCCATATTGTAGAACCGCCACGTTTTTTTTGGAATAAAACCTCATTTCACTTATAACTCTTTATTTTTCTTTCATCTTATTACCACGAAAACAGGGATAAAAAGGACATAAAATCAGGTGTTAATAAATTAAGAAAAGGCGGGGTTCCAGCCTGAGGAATTACATAGAATCAAAATATATATTTATTTCATTATTTAATATCTGGCGAAATTCGCATCTCGTCAAGGAAGAATTTAGAAAATATAGCAGGGGTTTAGCAAGGTTCCGAACCGACGCGGAACGGGTCGATTATCGTTCACGCAGGCAGTGCGACAGACGGCCGTCAGAGGGCGTGAGCGTAGACGTCAGAACGTTGATACGCGGAGATTGACATCTTTCACAGGAATCAAGGAATATTGCTAAATTCGCGCTCAAGGGCACTCAGGAAGAACCTCAGAGGTAATTAACAAGTTTAGTGGCCATTTATATAAGTATAAAACACACGGGCGGAGACCCTCGTCCTTGCCAGATCCCTATATCCCCACCTTAAGAAGCGGTGTTTCTTTCAATCCTCCCAAAGTAAAATCAATGTCGTCCGCTCCCCGGAGTGCTCTCGCGTCCGTAGGTCGATCCTTGCCCTGAGGATTTACTCCCCACGACCCGTTATTAAGGCTCGTCGGCTGAGTGCTGGGTTCCTCAAAGGATCGACTTGCATCCCCATTGCCAGCTGCGCTAGACGATGGCCAGTTGTGCTTGCAGTTTTGCATAGGCTCCGGCTGTTCCCCACGTACCGAAGGCCACTGGCGCCCAAACCTCGATTCAAGAGGACTTACAAAATCAGTATTTTCATCTTTCGTGTTCCTTTCGGCCCGTGAGACAGCATCTTTTCCCATCCTGATGATGACGTTTAAATATTAAATAAACGGAGCTCATGACAAAATTCTGGCGCTCCAACGTGTGGCAATTTTTTTTTAATCATCAACGACAAAAATTCTGTCGCGCCAACTTAAGGTATATTTTTATACATTCATTAATCTTTTCCCCTAGTTCATCGGCCGCGTTGGTCACAAAATTCTGGAGCCCAAGTGGGGCCTAGTTTTCTTTTCTTTCTAATCAATCATAACAAAAATTCTGGAGCCTAAAATGGGCCCACCTTCTTTTCTTTGATAAAACTCTGAATTCACCATACGAATTACACTTTTTTCCAAGTTTATATATTTTTTTAATTATTTTTTTTTTCAAAATACAATAAATAACATATAATTTTCCCTCCCAACCCTCCCTATTATCATTATTATTTACTTTACTAGTTTTAACCCGGAATTTCAGGTTAATTTTTTCTTTGTTTTTGTTCAATACTATAATTATTTCATTTTACATACTATTTACCCTTGAATATTTATAAACCCATAATACACATTCCCTACCAGAAAGGCACAGCTTCTTACCATCCTCACCCACCCACCCTTAATACATTTCTATAGATTTTTATTTCAGCAGCCTAACCCTTAGGTACTTTATTATATATATAAATAATACTTGTTACTCGTTTGGCACTGCATTTAATATATTTTATTACAGCTTTCTACAAGGATATACATTTAATCTTATTTTTTCATTGTTTTATATTTTTTTTGTTAAATTTGTACATTATGTCTTTGACACTTAACCCTCAAATAGCTAAAACAAATTAGTTTAGACTGAAGACACTTACGCTTTCTCCCAGCTCACCGACACAGGAAATTCTACAAGATACAACGATAGCATTTATCAGATATACAGGACGATCGACTTTAAAAATTAAATGTAAAATAAATCAATAAATATTCGCATCTCGGAAACATAACTCAAAGCACAACTCGGACAAACTTTCCCATACAAAATATTTTGAATTTTCTACTTTCACTTCCAACTACAACAAGTTAAAGAAAATAAAGCATATCACACAGTTCAAGCAGATTTCAACATACTATCAAAACATTTGAGTACCACTCAACATACACAAAAATTCAAATTACATATCAATACACATACACTTCAAATGCAAATTAAAAACTATTAAAATACATTTCAAAACAAGTCTTGCACACAAAAATTTAAAATAAACAAATAAACACAACACATCAAGCTTACACCTAAGATATCTTCTTCTTTTTTTATCACTTATTAAATTTTTCTTTACTATATTTTTTTCTAATTTTCTATTCGTCTAAGAACACTCACATATCACATTCATTAACGTAACACGGACACACACGAGTCGGTACATCAAATCAAATCAGATTTATAGAGCAAACGCAGGAATCCCTACAATATTAGTTCAGCAACGGTCACTTACCATAAAAAATCTAAACTTTGAGTGTGCATAATGGCACCAAGAAAGACAAAACCGTCAGAAAGGAAAACCAGGCATCGTCAACCATCACCGACCCCATCGGAACCGGAAGAACGCCAACAAATCCCAACACCAACAAAGGAAACAGTTAATATACCTCAAGAAACAGCGCACATGGAGAATACCGACCATCACAGGCAACCACTGACAAATACACAGCCAGAATTGGAGCCAAGGAACAATAATATACCAAGGAACAGGCACGAGTTAGAACACACACCAGACACATCAAGGCTGCATATCCAAACCAGCGACGATGACACCGACATATTTCAGTCAACAGCAGACGGAAAGCCAAGATTTCATCCAAATCTATTCAAGTGGAATGTAAGATTTAACGGTTCAACACCAATTTTAGAATTTTTGGAAACCATCGAGGACAAAATCAGAGCAAGAGGAATTTCGGAAGCAGAGTTACTGCAAGGCTTCACAGACCTCCTAGAAGGTTCATCCCTACAATGGTACCGGACAATCAGAACCTACGCTACTTCATGGAAATTGTTGAAAGCAGCATTAATAAACAAATATGAACACCTGAATTATCAGACGAGATTGGAAAATGACCTAAGGAATACGAAACAGATCAAAGGAGAAACAATGAACGACTTCATCACCCGCCTGGATACAATGAACAACAGGCTCACGTCAAAATTAAAAGACTCCACGATTATGGAAATAGTAAAGTTAAATGTGCTACCACTCTATCACACACTATTAGGCACCACCAAACTCACAGATATCGGAAACCTTCTCGATCTGGCGAAAAATTACGAGCAGTACGCTCTCTCATCAGAGCCAAGCGCAGTAAGCGACACCCAAGTGCGACACCACACGCTACCGAAAACCTCAAGAAATACGCAGGTAGCAGACATAAGCGAGTACAGTCATTACGCAGCAGAAGATCTAGCGGCAAGACCGTTCTCAGCGGAAATAGCAGCACTTCCACAAACCGCGAGATTCGCGCAGAACCACTTCCGCAGCCAGCCGCAGTATAATGCCACCAATCAAACGAGAGTACCATTCAACAACCAACAACCGTACGAAAACCGGAGTCCGCGCCAAGGAGCAGCACCGCAAGACAAACAATGCAAAAAATGCAACGCCCTAGGACACACCTATCATGACTGCAGAAAATATCCGCTCCCCATGTGCTTCAGATGCAAAACACCGAACACATACACGAACTCGTGCACAAGATGCAATCAAACACCACCACCGCCCCAACAGCCAAAAAACGGATTTATCCACGGCCGAAGGGAATAAACGCAAGTACAGCCGTGGAAAACTTTACGCTTTCGGCCAACACACATGACTACGACATACGCCCCCACGCAGAAATAACGGTAATGGGCCACATCTATAGAGGTCTCATCGATACAGGCTGCGCCATATGCATAATAGGAAAAATCCATACAATGCAGGGGCACTAAAGGGTCTACGGTTGGAAAAGTCAAGAAACCACCTCTCAACAGCGGACGGCGTGACACAAAAAGTTATAGGATCAGCAACGTTACCGGTCACATACCAGAATAGGACAGAAAACATACAATTCCTCATCTGCCCATCCATAGAAAAGGACGTAATACTAGGCATAGACTTTATAAGGAAATTCAACGTCAAAATTTCAGTAAACAACAGTCAGGAAATACAACTCTCACAGTTAGATGCCGCCAGCAACGGACAACTCATAAACTCCGAAAATCTCACACCTCTTCAAGTAAAACATATGAACCACGTCAAACACTTATTCGAGGATATATCTTACGAAAAAAGAGGATTGGGAAAAACACATTTAATAGAACATAGAATCGTAACCACGGGAGAACCAATCAGGCAAAGACCGTACCCTCTATCTCCAGCGAAAGAAAAGATCATAAAGGAAGAAATCGATGAAATGCTGCGTCTAGGAGTAATCGTTCCTACCAAATCGCCATGGTGCAACCCCATAGTAGTAGTCTCGAAAAAAGATGGAAGCCCAAGAGTATGCCTGGACTCACGAAAACTCAACGAGGTTACCCGAAAAAACCGGTACCCGATGGCATCCTCACAAAAGATACTCGACAGCTTGGGTAATTCAAAATACCTATCATCCATAGATCTATCAAAGGCATTCTGGCAGATACCACTGGAAAAGTCATCCACTTACAAGACGGCCTTCGCAATTCCTGGGAAAGGAATGTACTGTTTTACACGCCTGCCATTCGGCGTCTGTAACGCTTCCAGCGACTTAGCATCTCTAATGGACAAACTGTTTGGCCCAGAATGCGACAACAGAGTTTTCGCCTATGCGGACGACCTGATCGTCGCATCACGTACGTTCGAAGAACATATCGAAACACTAATCCGCGTAAGAGACAGCTTAAAGGAGGCTGGTCTCACGATAAATCTAAAAAAGTGCGAGTTCTTTCGACAAGAATTGAAGTACCTTGGTTACATAGTGGACAAACAAGGCCTCAGAACGGACCCAGAGAAAATTATCTGCGTGAAAGAATTTCCAAGGCCAGACCGCATCAAACAGGTTAGAAGCTTCCTGGGATTATGTGGCTATTACCGCAAATTCATCCAAAACTACTCCAAAATTGCCGCACCCCTTTGTAAATTGACAGGTGGGAAAAAGGGAGAAAAACACAACTTCAAGTGGACAGAAGAGGCGGAAAACGCTTTCCAAACACTCAAACTAGCACTGTGTTCAGCTCCAATACTTATATGTCCTGACTTCAATAAAACATTTACCATACATTGCGACGCGAGCGACATCGCAGTCGGAGCAGCTTTGACACAATTCTCGGAGGAAGATAAAATCGACTTACCGGTATCTTACTTCTCACGTACCCTAAGTCCAGCGGAGAAAAACTATTCAACAACTGAAAAAGAATTAATGGCAGTATTACGAGCGGTCGAACACTACAAAACATACGTGGACGGCGCACACTTCAAGGTCATAACAGATCACTCTAGTCTACGATGGCTCTCAAAGCTAGAAAACCCCACGGGCAGACTGGCGAGGTGGAGCACTCTACTGTCGCAATACGACATGGAGATTGTCCACCGAAAAGGCAGTCTGAACGTGGTGGCAGATGCATTGTCAAGGATACCATGCGCAGCAATGTCAGACACACCACAAACAGACGACTGGTATGAATACATGCGAGCAACAACGCTGAAGGATCCATACGCAGCACCGGACTACAAGGTGGAGGGAAATGACTTATACAGATACTTCGCGCCAAAAAGAGGTGAGCAGCGACAAAACCCATGGAAAATAGTCCTGAGATCAAAAGATAGGGAAAATGCGATTAAGGAGATCCACAGTGGAAGTTTCGCGGTACACTTTGGAGTTTTTAAGACACTAAAAAAGCTCCAGTCTTATTATTATTGGCCAGGTATGCAGAAACAAGTCAAAAAACACATAAAAAATTGCGACACCTGCAAGGCCCACAAGATCAGGACGGCACCCCCTCATGGTTTGATGGTGACACCAAAAGCGGTTAACACACCGATGCACACACTCAGTTTAGACATAATTGGTCCCTTACCTCGCTCAACGAACGGGTTCACATACATCCTATCAATCGTAGACGTATTCACTAAATTTTGCTGGCTTTTTGCCCTAAGACAAGCCACGTCCGCAAGTATAATAAAACATCTAGAAAACAGCGTGTTCCTAACTTACGGAACCCCAGCTGTAATAATCCTAGATAACGCGACATACTTCAGGTCAAAAGCATTTAGGCAATTAGCGGAAAAATACAAGATACCGAGATTATTTTACGGATGCGTATACGCTCCACAATCAAATACGGTAGAAAGATACAACCAAACGATCGAAACATCTCTATCAATCTTGACGGAAAAAAATCAGAAGCTTTGGGACAGATACATTATGCTAATTCAAAACGCGCTTAACAATCATGTCAATTTAGCGACGGGCTTCACACCAGTATATCTAATGTATGGACGCGAGACTCATACAGATGGCCGATACCACTCTTTATTAAGTTACATACCGGGGGAAAAGGGAAAATTAACAGTAGACACCCCGCAAGAATTCGCCAAAGGCCTCGAAACGTTAGCAGATACATACGACATAGTAAGAGATAGGTTAATGGAAGCTTTCCGAAACAACGCTACACGATATAACTTAAGGCGCAAGCACGTAGAGTTCAAAATAGGTGAAACGATTTGGGCCAAAAACCACCAGCAGTCAAGAAAAATTGACTTTTTCTCAAGTAAGCTGGCACCACGGTACATAAAATGCACAATAGTGTCAAAAAAGTCACCTGTTGCTTATGAGATTATGGATGAGAACGGAGTCAATAAAGGTTTATTCCATATTAAAGACTTAGCCCGGAATTGATAGCCGAAATCGGAAGTAAAAATAATAAACATCCTGTGGTCGCTGAGCGAGGGAGGAGAACGCATTTGTTCCGAGGTAGAAATTAAATTTAAAATAAAAAAGCAATAAAAACAGGGTAAGAGAGTCAAACAGCCATAAAGAAAGACCAAACGATAGTAACAAGTAAATGAGTAAATTATAAAATAAACATCCCCTTAAAAACCCAAAATATAAATTAAATATAAATCCCAGATTAGTACCCAAAACTTTATAAAAATTACATATCGAAGAACCACAGCAAATTAAAAACGGTCAACTGCGCATATATTTTTATAAAAATAAATTATATATAATTTATTTTTATAAAAATAAATATTATCCAACCTGGCTAAAAACCGGTTGGACCCCTTTAAAATTTTTTAATAGCAACATATTGTTCATTTTTCTATATACATATAACCATATTTTTTCTCTCGACCGATTCCCTTAGCATGAGCGCTTGCGGATAAGCTAAAATAGCAGCCTACGAAGCGAAGTCATTCTTTACCTAAACTATTTTTTATCAGTACCATATTTTGCGTACAATTTATTTATATATTGAGAAAGGTTCGGTGGTATTAGCCTTTCTATAAAACAGAAAAACACCGGGAAGTTCAAGTAAAATGTTACAATTCCGCTTGCTTCCATTTGATGATTTTGATAGGGAGATATTGTTTTATACTTTTCGCACGGAATGCAGTCGACAGGCCTAATTAGCGAACAGGAACCATCGTAAGCATAAACCGTCGCTGAACATTTAATTAGCTACAGAAAAACTTCGTTTCACCCTAACCAAGGTTAGGACCCGATGGACATCGTCCATTACCATGAACTCCCAATAGGCATTCGCAAGAAATTTTTTTATTTGAAAAAGCTCCTTAGTTTGTCCATTCGAACCCTAGAAAACTGTAAACGAACCAGAATTAGCCGTATCAACCGATTCGTTCCATTATTAAGTATAATAATTAAAAAAATAATTCACCATGACAAAGGTAATAAATAGGTACGAGACATTCCGTTTTAGAATGAATGAAAGAATGAAAGGGAGCCGATGGATGTCGAAGTAGGAAAGTTGTATGAATACGGCACGAAAGGAAAACTCAATGACAAAAACCGAAAATATTAATCCCACACAGTCAAAAAATTTTCCAACTTAACAAATGGTAGATACAGCAGAAACTCTGGGCTCAAAGGAACTCACCATTCCAAGTTAAATACTTTCTTTCAACAAGTAAAACAGATGCAGGTAGATCCTAGCCAACTCTTGGAAGAGAAATTATCCTAACTAAACCAACAAGGGCATAGACCGGGATGTCTTCAAACTCCAGAACCAGCGTAACGACGTTAAAAGCGTATACAGCTGCCACTCTCACTCCCAGTTAAATTACAGGTTCTTCAAATATTTATTTTATATTATAATCATATACCATACGATCATATAAAAAAATCTTTATCTTTATATTAACGGCACTTCGAGAGGGAAGACACAGGAAAATTCGAGAATTAAAATCACGATTTCCCAAAGTTCATCCAATACGAGAAGCAGTCCGATTAAAAACAGTCCGATATCAGGCAACACTTCTTTTTTCTTACAGTTTTATTTATTATTATATTGATTTATTCATTTATATTACAACGACATTATTCTCCAGAGACGCCATATTTTTCCTACTTTATTGATAAATACTTTATTATATATATTTATAGCTCACAATCAGTGAGCAAGGTACTAGCGATTGCTGGCGTTGCATCATATTATATTATATATGGGTACTAATCGAATATCATTCTATTCCCTGATGATGCAGATCGTTGTGATTCCCGGAATAACCTCTACTATGTATTTTTTTTTGTTCTTTACAGCATCTTAACGGTTACTATTTTCTTACCGATTACTGAAGTCTTTTTACTATTTTTATTTTTACTATTCAACAAATAACCGTTCACCCCATACTCCGTTCAATCAAATATTGAACAATCTCAAGCTCATTACAAAACTTTTCATAACCACCAAAGGTTCATTTATTATTTTTAAAATCAGGAATTACAGGCAGGCGTAGACAAGTTTAATCATAAAATACATGTTCATTTTCTTCATTTATATTATTTTTTCTCAAAATTCCTTCATTTTAGGAAAATTTTCTATATATATAGCCCGACCACTTGCAAAGCAAAAAAAAAAATTCTTTTCTCTATATATAATTGCATTATGTCATATCTATACGAGTTTTACTCAAAATTTTCATTGTTTCACATTGCTATAAAGAGAATATTTGCTAATAACGACAGAAATAAGCCTAAGTAACTCTTAATACATTTGAAATATTAAGAATAATAGAAAAAGAACACTTAACAAAGGTTTGAACATTCTGCCTTCCGTCTTCCCCAAATCCTCCAAAGTATGCGACCTCAATATAAATAGTGATGCTGCGTAAAAATGCTATTCCAGACATTATACCACGTGAAGTGCTGTACCTCCAACGAGTCTACCACCAACGCTGGAAACCAAGACTGCAGCGACGCCAACAGGCCTCCCAGTCAAAACCGAACGTGACAACAAACTCGGCGCAGACATGCAGCAACGTCAGTGCGATGGGTCTGAGATAAGCGCCGCTAGGCCACTCCCCATTCGCACGACGTAGCGCATGAAGGCGTTCTCACGACGGAGTTGCTGCCAGTAACGTGCAACCTCAGCGTGAGACGCGGCGTGCAGTACATTGCAGTCTACCCAGGGGCAGCAATCGCGACGGCCACTGCCGTCCCCCGTTGCGAGCCCAGCGGCAGACGAGCATACCGACCTGCCGGCAGCCTGCGAGCGCAGCCGCCCGCACTGCGAGGGCCACTGGTCTACGCTCCGCGGCTACGTCACCACAACCCGGTATCGTCAGGTAACGAGCAAGTATCGTTCCACACTAGTAGCTGAAAGACTATTCAAATAGCGCAACACTTTGTGGAGTACAAACGGAAATCGTGAAAGTAAAGTTAATTAGTGAAGAACTAATACCAATTAGCAGCGAAGAAACGAAATTCCGAAACTTTAGTGATACAGACGCTAATCCTGAATACGACCTAAACTCTCAGGAGTAGAAAGTGCCAATTAACGACAGTGACAGAGACACAAAATCAGATTGTACTTTCACTCGGAGAGCAAAACTTCGTCAAACATTAACACCCTCCCTTGCCGTAAGGACAAATAATTGATCACTCGTTGTTTTCTCCTTATTGTTCAAGGAACGGATACAAAGCGCCTCGATGCCCATGCCAGGGTAATCTTGAGGCGAAGCGACAAGCGACCGATCAGCGCAGCACCACTACTAAGAAGAGCATCGATACTCGGTAGAAAGAGGAAGAACAGGAAGAAATTACAGAAAACTCCCAGCGGAAAACGTTATCCGACGGACGTTAAAATCGTCACCTTAAATGTAGTTCATATCTTTCTTTATTATTTTTATTATTCCATTTCGTATAAAGTAACTTGGCAGAAATCAAAACGTCATTAATTAGAAATATTTCTAGGAAATTCTATTTAAATTCTGTTTCGGTCTGTTTAAAATTGAGTTTAAATTAGAAAATGTTAAATGTTACGACTCATAAGAGGTCAACTTCACGTTAATTTTTTCACGACGTCTTCACGTTATTATTTTTTTTTTTCACTTATACTGTATTACCGTTTCCGAGAAAAATAATCTCAACGCCCATCAGGCAAATCGCAGAATCTTCATCTGCATTTAAATCATGTAATAATTATTTTCATATTCTTAGACGATAATGTTACCAGCTAAGTGTTAAAATTTAATAGATAATTTAAGTTAAGTCAGTTTAGAGTTTCGGCTGAGATCCGAACGTACAAAGTAGATACTATTATGTTTTTACATAGGTACATACTGTTATGTTTTTCTTGTTTATCATTCTGATATTTTTGTTCATCGCCCTCTGCGACATAGCCTTAAGGCATTATATTTCTGAATGTGTTACCAAATAAGTTAAAATGTACTTGATAGATTCCTCGTATTAGGCAGGACACATTCCTAAACCGTTCCTTTGCTTGCAGTTCATGCACTTAGTAGTATTTCTTCTAGACCATAATTTTCTCTTTGAGTGTCAGGAGCCACTCCTTCATCCAACCTGGCGTGCAATGCCCAAGGTTCATTGCTTGTTATTATTTTCTATTTAAATAAATATTTTATATTCGCCATTCACCGTGTTACGATAATGCGATAAGCAATTAACCGTACACGGCGAATTGGTCAACGACCCTCCCTATTGATTTGATAATTCTCACGCACCGAATTTAACGGGCGATTTTGGACGGTCTTCCTTCTTAGACGGACCACAGAGGGGAACGGTCATCGAAGCGGCGGTCCGCGGCTTCCGGCCGCGGGCCGGCTGGTCACTATTCAGCCATATCTCAATGAGAAAGCATTATTCATTAATCAGTAGTAAAATCAGTGTAAATACTTTTAACTAGCAGCAGTGGTCGCTGGCATCTTTCTACATCTCCCATTACCCAGGCAAGTGTGAACAAACGTATGTTAAGGTCGTTCTTTCCACGCGCCCTGCGCAGCCACGTTTTTCTAAATTTCTAGTATGCCATAATAATATTCAGATCCTCACTTAAACGCTTAGGCCGTAATTCCGCGCCGCCAAGCGCAAATTAGATTCCGTATATATATTTTTTTCTTTTGCAAATGTTTGCGCCGACCGCCATTACGCGGCTCGGCAAAATCGGTCTCAATCACAGCGATCCGTACTCATTCCTTTCAAACGTACTCTCCTTTCCACTCCGCTCACCATTAACATTAGACGAGGGCCGTATTTTTAGAATCAGCACATTTGTAATATAACTTGTAAAAATATAACCCGGGACACGCGGTAAATTCCGTCCCGCAGGGATCCCGAGCGGCATACCCGCACGGATCCAAAAGTGTAACCTTTTCTTTCTTTATATTATAATATATTTTCATAATTTTAGCTACAGCGCTCACGCGCGCTGCAAAAGCGGTAAAAACCCATATTGTAGAACCGCCACGTTTTTTTTGGAATAAAACCTCATTTCACTTATAACTCTTTATTTTTCTTTCATCTTATTACCACGAAAACAGGGATAAAAAGGACATAAAATCAGGTGTTAATAAATTAAGAAAAGGCGGGGTTCCAGCCTGAGGAATTACATAGAATCAAAATATATATTTATTTCATTATTTAATATCTGGCGAAATTCGCATCTCGTCAAGGAAGAATTTAGAAAATATAGCAGGGGTTTAGCAAGGTTCCGAACCGACGCGGAACGGGTCGATTATCGTTCACGCAGGCAGTGCGACAGACGGCCGTCAGAGGGCGTGAGCGTAGACGTCAGAACGTTGATACGCGGAGATTGACATCTTTCACAGGAATCAAGGAATATTGCTAAATTCGCGCTCAAGGGCACTCAGGAAGAACCTCAGAGGTAATTAACAAGTTTAGTGGCCATTTATATAAGTATAAAACACACGGGCGGAGACCCTCGTCCTTGCCAGATCCCTATATCCCCACCTTAAGAAGCGGTGTTTCTTTCAATCCTCCCAAAGTAAAATCAATGTCGTCCGCTCCCCGGAGTGCTCTCGCGTCCGTAGGTCGATCCTTGCCCTGAGGATTTACTCCCCACGACCCGTTATTAAGGCTCGTCGGCTGAGTGCTGGGTTCCTCAAAGGATCGACTTGCATCCCCATTGCCAGCTGCGCTAGACGATGGCCAGTTGTGCTTGCAGTTTTGCATAGGCTCCGGCTGTTCCCCACGTACCGAAGGCCACTGGCGCCCAAACCTCGATTCAAGAGGACTTACAAAATCAGTATTTTCATCTTTCGTGTTCCTTTCGGCCCGTGAGACAGCATCTTTTCCCATCCTGATGATGACGTTTAAATATTAAATAAACGGAGCTCATGACAATACATATATATATATATATATATATATATATATATATATATATATATATATATATATATATATATATATATATATATATATATATATATATATATATATATATATATATATATATATATATATATATATATATATATATATATATATATATATATATATATATATATATATATATATATATATATATATATAAATATATATATATATATATATATATATATATATATATATATATATATATATATATATATATATATATATATATATATATATATATATTATATATATATATATATATATATATATATATATATATATATATATATATATATATATATATATATATATATATATATATATATATATATATGTATATATATATATATATATATATATATATATATATATATATATATATATATATATATATATATATATATATATATATATATATATATATATATATATATATATATATATATATATATATATATATATATATATATATATATATATATATATATATATATATATATATATATATATATATATATATATATATATATATATATATATATATATATATATATATATATATATATATATATATATATATATATATATATATATATATATATATATATATATATATATATATATATATATATATATATATATATATATATATATATATATATATATATATATATATATATATATATATATATATATATATATATATATATATATATATATATATATATATATATATATATATATATATATGTATATATATATATAAATATATATATATATATATATATATATATATATATATATATATATATATATATATATATATATATATATATATATATATATATATATATATATATATATATATATATATATATATATATATATATATATATATATATATATATATATATATATATATATATATATATATATATATATATATATATATATATCTTTTCCTTTTTATTTTTCATTCAAATTGCGGAATATATGTGAACTAAAAACTAGAGAGCTCGCTGCCCTGGACCAAGTTCTGGCACTTAGATGGGCAGCAGCAGTACATACATGCTAATTGTCATATCTAAATTCTCATATTTTTATTGATATGATTATTAGTGATACTTATGCATTGTAAATGAATTGTTAAATTAATTAATTAAATAAATAAATAAATATTAGTAGTAGTAGGTACCTTATGATAGTTTCTTGTCGACCCATAGTCAAAAGTTACTTTGTTATGTTTTTTTACTCCGTGATTAGTTCTATATTTAATTCCTGCAATAAAAATAATGTTCATTTTGTAAATAGTCAAGAAGCAATGTGAGAAAAGTGTTTCTTTGCAAAACTTGTTCTCCTTTTTGGGGTTAAGTGCTGTCTGTTTGTTGTTACTCGTGTATATATATGGACAGATGAAAAAACAGCTAATGGTTCTCGTGCAGTCGAGACATTAATACCTGTCTTGTTCTTGTGGTCGGTTCAACTCACGGTTCAACTCTTATTCAGTAGCCTTCTCGAAGACGGTCTTCCACGATAAAAAATCAGTTTCCCAAGCTACGGGTGGTGATTCAGTTTCCAGAACTCTGTATGCCAGGATACGGCTGGTGGATCAGTTTCCTCGGGGGGTGAACTTCGGATGCTACTGGTTTGGGCGCCGTCAGGCAATCGACTGTGCACTCCGGCAAATAACAAGCGGAGCCTGGAAACGACATACGGTTTTCTAAGGAACCGGGATAGATGCTGGTAATTGGCCCCCGATAGCAAGTGACATGACGGCAAAGGGCGCCACGGTTCGCGACAAATTCGAACTGAATTACGGCGTATGGCCGATAGAGGCAGCGCAAGCGGCCTCTAATCCGTGACCAGACTGGAGGTTGGAGAAATTCGGCCAAATCGGGTAGTGAGGGCCCGAGGCCGGCCTGCTGGTTTTACTTCCCAAAGTCTCGCGGTAAGGCGTTGGACTCTCATGGGCCCGTTGGCGTATATATAGCTAGACGGTAAACTGCGTAGCCCCTGAGTCTCTGTGTTCACTCCCTGGGAGAAAGAATAATCTAATATCATTATAACTTCCTGGGGTGGAGCGTTAGCCCGTAGTACTTGTTAACTCTTAAGTGATAAAAAACAGAGTATTTCTAGAACTACCAGCGAGGGTAGTTCCAGAAATACCATCAGTAAACTGGTACCTACCTAAGGTTTCTATGGTACCTACCCCTATTTTTTGCCTAACTCCTAGTTCTTTGTATTCTTCTATTGTTAGATTGCAGTATTCCATGTCATGTTTCATGAAACAGAATAAAAAATGGAACCTAATAAATGGAAACAACTGGGAGAAGCAACTTCGCAATAAAACCACAGAATATGAACTGGAAGAAAATGGATCGAAAAGTAGCCACAGCGCACGAAAACCATCCCCTTTATTGCAGCAAAAACAAATTCGACAAAAGTATAGTCATATTTCGTAACAAAAATATAAACCGCATGTTTCTTTCAAGTTACCTTTTGTCATCAAAACTCAGTAATTTTGTAGAAACCTAAAAAAAACCGAATTATCGCTAACACGTCATGTTAACATCGATTGCCTCTCGGGCGAAATTTTCGAGGGTTAAAGGGTGGCGCTAGGTCGGGGGTGGGGGGTTTTGGCAGGATTTATGATATTAATATTCAGATGAATTAAGTTCCTGGCTACTCGACAGGAAAGTCTTGGTGTGACAAAACCGTTTTTTTTATGTCGCAGACATATTTTTTCACGACCATGTCATAATTTTTGTAATATCCCGAATAGTTAACGATATTAGAGAACTCGCGATGTGTCGACTATATTCCCACCACTTCCTCCGAAAAAAAATGGCCGTGTTGTTGACATAATAAATGAACATTTTGAATGCCTATATCTCGCTTATTTATTGAGACCGATAAAAGATTATTTTTGCAGATTCGGAATCTGCGTGGTGAATATAGTCAGGTGACGTTTAAAAATCAACAATCCAGGAAAGGTTCCTATACTGCAGTTATACCAAAACGGGATATACGTTAGCTAACCTAGTAAGAAATGCACGTAATTATCCTTCGATCAAACTAAAAAATAATCTATACTTTGGATAGCTCCGTAAGTCTTTTATGACCAATCCAAAATTTTACTTTTAATATAAACCGCTTTTTTTTTTTAATCGAACAGGTTAATCTGATTCGAAGCATTGCCTACCTAACTGTGCATTTATACAAAGGGAGCGAATGCACATTCTACCAGCAATCTGTCAAAATCATGTCATTTTAATCAGAGGGGGGGAATCTTAAAAGCATTCTAACCGCCGTTCGGCAGTAACGACATAGAATGCTCTATAAAACAAAGAATTGCTCATTCGCTTAATGTAAATGATGCTAGAGCGCGGGAACAGTAGCCTAACTAAGGCATTCGTTCGTGTTCAGACGCGCTCGCTCGACTAGGCGGTCTCTTCAAAGCGTTCTAGCATTCTACGCGGAGTCACTGCATTCGTGTTTTCAAAATGGATTGGACGAACGATGTGTATCATTAATAGAATTATATCGAGAGCAAAGTTGACTGGCCACTTTCCTCTTGTGAGCACACACGTCATAATATTTTGCATATGTTGCATTCTTGGTCTACTATCCACTAGAGCTGTCATCCACCAACGGCGCCCGTTCGTTTCTTTTTTATTAACTGGTGCATTACGATGAAGAAGCACTTGCTATTATACAATCGTACTCAGACATCTTTCATGCGATTTAGTGCAGTCTCAGCAAAGTTGATAACTTTCTAAGCATTCATAGCTACATTCTAACGTCGAAAAACAGTTATAATGCGAAATCGTTCTACCGTTTTTGTTCTAACAGATTCTATGTTCTTTTAGTGTAAATGGTCTTTTTCCTCGACGAACAAGAATGGCTAATATCATTTAGACTGGAAGAGCAAGAGCAAAAGCAGAATGCTTGGGCTCTAGCTCTAAGTTCGTTTAGTGTAAACATACAGTAAGAATATCATTTCGATCAGTACACTATGGAAATAGCAATATTTTTAAACAAATATATATTTTTTAAAAGTTGACTACCTGGAATTACTTGAAAGATATTGATGACACATTGGCGAATATGAAACTGTATTTCAATTCAATACTGAGGATACATCACATCATGTATATTTAGTGTTAATGAAGTAAAGCACCAACGCAACTCTTTTAGAAACTATCCATTTTTAAATTTACTAAATGACAAATAAACTGAATGACAGGTCTACCCTCGAAGTGAAAAAAAATACTGGTGTTGAGCTCCAACTTTAAATACTGATTAAACATAAAATAATGGATAACATTATACAAACTAAATATAAATAGATAGCCTGAGATCTGATTAGTGTGTGGTAGTGTGGGAAACAAGATGGCAAAGTGTTTCACCTGTGAAAAAGTGCTCGGAAGTGATGTAGTTGTGTGTGATGGCTGTGAGCGAGAGTTATGCATCAAATGCAGCGGAATGAGCGCCACGGAATCCCGGTGCATGACGTTGAAGACTGCAAGAGTGTTAATGTTCCTCTGCTCTGGATGCAAGGTAGGACTTTTCCAAGTTCCACAACTTGTCCAATGCATAGAACAACTGAGATTGGAAGTCGCAGCACTCACCAACAACAAGATAAACAACTCAGTTGTTACTTTGCCGAGCGAAGAAATCATAAAATAAATCAAGGAAAGGGAATATAGGACCCAAAACGTGATCGCTTACAACATCCCCGAATGTTCCACTGGTACGGCGATAGACAGGGTCAAATCAGATGAGGAAAAAGTCAATGAGTCATTCACAGCTGCCATAAACGATCCAAAAAACAAGATTTTGAGAATCATTCGACTCGGTAAACCTGGTGAAAAGCCCAGACCCGTAAAAATAGTATTCAAATCCAGACAAGATGCACGTAATGTTTTGAAAAATAAAAAGAAAATAACACGCCACATCTCTGTCGCATCCGATCTTACTCCTATGCAGCGCAACCAATTGTTGGAACTGCGCAAAGAGCTAGCTGCTCGGATGGAAGCCGGCGAGGCGGACCTCACAATAAAATATATTTATGTTGAGGGAGTCCGACAATCGTTAAAATTCCAAAAAATCAGTAGCATTACCAGTATTCTGGCCCTTCATCACGATGACCCTGCTTTACACAAACCTGGACTCGTTACCGCCTAAATTTGATCTACCAATATTAGAAATAAATACGAAAAAACCAACAATTCTAATCCTAGTCGAAACCTGGCTCAAAACCGCAGATCGCAGCGGAACATACCACATACCTGGATATACACTGTATCGGCACGACCGGAAGCATCACTGCAAGAAGCGGGGCGGAGGCATTGCGATGTACATAAGTAACCACATCAACGGCATTCCTATAGCAGCCAGCTTCAACACCAGGTACAATCTAGACTCAGTGGAAGCACTCTACATGGACATCCGGGTGAGCCACTATATTTTTTTACTAGTCAGTGTATACCGACCAGACGATCCAGACTGCCAACAACATGACCTCACTCTCACTTTATAACAACCTTAAACTAGCTGCAGAAAACATCACTTGGTTATTGCTGGGGATTTATTTATCGAAACATAACCTGGCCCCTGACAGCATCACAGAGATGTGAGGACTCCGCTCAGTTATTCCAAGACATGTTCTTGGATAGTAGTCTAACGCAGCTTGTGACCCAACTGACAAGCTTCAAGGAAAACAACACACCATCGCTGCTTGATCTAATCCTATGAAACGATGAATGCCTGATAACCAATCTTTGCATAGATTCACTCATAGGAAAGAGTGATCATGTATGCCTGTATTTCCAGATTCAGTTTCAAAATTGTGCCAGCGAAATACTTAACCCGGAACCAAGGAGAGCTCTGCACAAAATTTATTATGAGAAATTTCGAACAGACTTGAATTCAGCTCTCAACATTAATCTTCATGATGCAGGCGCACAAACTAAATGGTCAACATTTAAAAACATCGTGCAGGTAAACATAGAGAAGGACGCTCCTTTAATGCAGCATAGGAAACCGAGCAAGAAGTTGGCGGTAAGTTGTGGAAAGCTTATACCAGAAATAAAACCAGTGATAATTACCAAAAATACAGGCTAGCAACAATAAATGTGTTAGTCTTATTAGAAGGCGAAGAAGCGAGTTTGAATCAAAAATAGTTCTCTCGGGACAAAAAACTTTTTATGCACATAATCACAGCCAGATTTCATTCAAAGTGACTATACCACCAGCAATGCGTGACGCACAAGGTAACCCCCAAACCATTAGTAGTAGACCCCAAACCAGAAGACCCCAAAACCATTGCCAATTGCTTTGCCGACGAATTCTATAAAGCTTATTCGCGTGAACCTGCTATTACTGCATCAGTCGCGCTTCACCTACAACGCAGAGAGACCAACTCCTTCTCTGACATTATCTTCTCTCGGGAGTCTGTACAGAGGGTTCTCAATAACATAAATCCAGACTCATCCTCTGGTCCTGATGGTCTACCAGGCGCTATATTAAAGCAGTGCTCGGATATTATACTACCAGCCATACATGATATCATGACGTCTTCATTTGAATCTGGAATTTTACCGATGGATTGGAAGCACTCAATCGTAACCCCCGTATACAAGAAAGGTGACAAGATGGTGGCTATTAACTACCGACCCATACGCCTGACTAGTATAAAGTGCAAATGTATGGAAAGAATCATCGCTAAGGAACTGCAAGACTTCCTAAGATCGGAAAACATTATACCATACTAACAACACGGATTTGTGTCTTATCGCTCAACTATCTCTAACCTCCTGCTTTGCCTTGACTATTGGACAAATCTGGACTTCGAGAAAGCATTTGATATGGTGCCACACCGTCGGATCCTCGCAAAACTAGAGCATCTCGGAATACGTGGTAGACTGCTGAGATGGCTGGAAAATTACAGCATCTCGGAATACGTGGTAGACTGCTGAGATGGCTGGAAAATTACCTAACGGGACGTACATACCAAGTGAGAGTGGGGGACCTACTATCGGATGTCCGTGAAGCGGTCAGCGGCGTACCTTAAGGTTCCGTTCTGGCTCCAACCCTGTTCGGGATCTTCATCTCTGATCTTCCCTAACTCGACGGAATATCAACGAGCCTCTTCGCTGATAATGTTAAGCTTACTGGAGACGCCGTTTTGAGTTGTGGAACGTTAACAGAAGCTTTAGATGAAATTACAAAATGGACTCAAGACTGGGTTATTAAAATCAACCCTAAAAAATGCATACTTCTACACTTTGGTAAAAACAACCCTAAAAATGACTACCAACTTGGATCGATCAGCTTAACCACCACAAATGCACAGAAAGACCTTAGTATAACGATAACGGACAACTTGAAATGGGCAAACCATATTAAAACATAGTAAAACAGGCAAACTCCCTTCTATATTTGGTAAAGAAAGCTTTTCAAGTATTGACGATACCGACATTTCTAAAAATTTACACAACCTTCATTCGTCCTCTGATCGAGTATGGTTTTTAAATCTGGAACCCTTATTTTGCCAAGGGCTTAAACCTGCTAAGAAAAACACCCTATGAGCATAGATTAAAAATCCTCAAACTGACAACTCTGGAGCAACGGAGACACTGAGAAGATCTCATAGAGACATACAAAATACTGAGGCAACACTACGACTACCCAGAGTTGGAAAGCATGTTTGTGTTCAATTCAAACCATCACTTAAGAGGTCACAGCCTGAAACTCAACGTTACAAGCTTTTCAACTGAAGCAAGAAAGCACTTCCTGACAAACAGAATCGTCAACAGCTGGAATAAACTGCCCAAAGAAGTTATTGAAGCACCAACC
>OX155959.1:26048112-26082896 GCA_944548615.1 Micropterix aruncella | reverse complement strand
TTTGAGATACATACCCATCATGGATCTCTAAGTTCGATTTCATCTTTAGAGAACCTCGCAGGGAGGTTTGTGCGTTGAGGAGTTCACCTAGCCCCATATAATTTTAAAATAATACACCGGAAAAGCTACAAGCCAGTACTCCTGGACGCGCTATCACGCGCTATCCATTGGTAGTCATGGTAACGGTTTCTGATTTACAATACATTTGGTTACGGGTGCAATCAACCTCAATTATGAAAGGGTTATATAAGTTTAGTGAGGCCGATGAGAAAATAGGTTCGGAACTTCGATGAAAGCAGGTGATAATGAAAGAAGACCAAAATAGGCTTCTAAATGAGTTTTGGAAATTGCTAGTGTCCTTCAATGTCAGTGTCGTATGAGGAGTTGTGCATGGCAAAGTTTTCTGAATTGTTGGCGGATGCTTGCAGACGTAGGTGTGATGATATATGCAGGGAATATTTCAGTTTATTACGTACTGCTTGGAGAATTAGTGCCTTACAAAGAGGGGCCGGTAGTAACTTGGAGAAGAAGCCAATGCAACGCCGGTACTCGCTAATAACAGCTACTCATAAAATAGGCATCCTCGTTCTGATACCTCAAGGATTAATACAGTCCTTCGGAAATTACCAGAGGTTCATACTGGATGGTAGGCATAGATTTGGTTGGGAAGACAAGTGCGTTTGTTTTTGGGGTCAAATCGCGAGGTTTCTATTAATTTTCGTCGCCATACACGTGCGAGAAAATGTGAGGTTATGCGGGCGCATTGAGTCTTAGGTCATGAACACGAAAAATATATATCATTTATTAATATACTGATAATGTCGATATTTTGACGAAATGTCGAAATTATCGACTACATCGACATGTAGTCGGTTGGACATAAAAAAATAATTATTACTAAGACTTATGGCAACACTAGTATTTCATGGCAACACAACATTCATGGCTACACTAGTATTTTAATTATTACCGTAAGCCTCCTGCGCATATTTTTTCGGAACAATACATAAAAACATCGAAACAAAGGGGCGTGGCCATACACATTTGTGTATAATGCAAACATAATGTTTTTGTTTCTCGTGGCACTTGGAAAACATTCCCCGCGCGGGTGGAGGGGAATGTTTTGTTTTATTTTTAACCGCTGCGCGCATGCGCAGAACTGTCACTCGACACGGTGTCTTGTCTTGTGATCACTTTGTGATAAAAAGTTGACCAATATCAATCCATTGATTCGAGTTGTTTTTTCTCCCCGTCTATAATTGCTAAAACTAAAAGTTACGTCTTCCTCGTCGACTCTCATTTTGATATCTACACAAAATGTTTGTTTAAACATGAAACATTTCTATACGCAGGAGACAGCTTGTGTATGAAAACAATTGCTTTTTGTGTAATGTTTTTTTGTGTATTGTTTCGAAAAAACACGCGCAGGAGACCCGGCTTTACAATATATTGTTTTATTCCAGGAGATGAATGGAAGCAGTTGCGAAAAACATTGAATCCTGCTTTCGCCCCGAATCGACTCAAAGCAATGACAAATTTATTAGTGAAAGCTTCTAAACAAATGATAACACATTACCAAGAATTTTATGAGATTAAAAAAGCAAAGGAAGGTATGTGACACATACTTTATTCGATGATACTACCATTTTTAAAGTCAAATCGGCTACAATTCAGAGGTGTACAATATTATTCTGTATTAGATTATATATATTTTTTTTAGAGATGTAAAAACTTTTTTGAGTATGATTATGGTATATTCGTTCGAAAATCGCCCGTTATGAACCTATGTAAATCGCCTATCCGTGGAAGCTCATTACACTTTGTTGGATATAAAATTATTTGCCTGCCTTCAATACGCCAGTCAATATTACAATCATACAAACGATGTTCGTATGAATGCGATACGATGACTATAAACATGGTATAAAGTCGGTCATTGTCCACGGTTGTCTCCAAGATTACCACCTTTCCATAAACAAAGACAATGTCATTTTCCTTGCAAACAAGCGAAGGTCATGGCTAATCGTTATTATGGGTCAGTTTTATAAAACTGTAATAAATCTAATTCTGAAACCAAATGCAAAAAAAAAGTTTTAGCTCTACACCTATTTAATTTTTAGTGTTAAATAGAGTATTATTTGTATTTTCTGCATATTTTAAAAAAAAATCCTTATTTCCACAAAGCGCGCATGTACCACTACAATGTGTTTAGCTGTAAGATATTGCCAAGAATTTTGATTAATCTTGACCGTACTGAATTATATCGTGGTCATTTTAGAACTATCGGTGTACTTACTCTACCATCACTATATGTCTTTGAATGTATAAAGTTGATTTTAAAAAAATATAGGAAATTTGGAGACTCGAAAGGAAATTCACTGTTATTTTACCAGATGTAGGCATAATCTAATATTACCCTGTCCATATCTTTAATTATTTAAAAAGTAACCCTACTATTTTGGAATAAAATAAAAATAAAATACAAACGGAGCTGCCATGGATTCACTGACGGAGTCGGGCCAATCATAATACATTTTTTTTACACTTCTGGGGGGTGAGCAGTGGATTCCGGACTAACGACCGGCTGTAGTAGGTTTAGGACAGCTGTCTTGCCACATGTCAGCGTTTACCTTACCACCCATTCACTCCCCCTTCGAAGCCATAGAATTTGAGATGCGCAAATCGCGGTTTTAGATATTTTTACTAGGAAAGAGTTGATTATTTTACTGGAAAGACCAAGATATTTAAAGAGGTGAAACAGACATTTAGCTGGCAGGCCACGAGCGCCAACTTCCACCGCGTGAAGGTAAACAGTGAAGCCGTTCCGGGTGACGGCATTTATTTAATTTGTACTCGTGGTCTTTTAGGATATTTGATCGCCATGGATTAGTTAATTCTACAATAAGGGCTACCTTCCGAGATGGAGAGTAAAGACTTTCAGGGAATTTATACAGCTTAGAGACCGAATCGACCTCCAGAATCCAATCTGAAGCTCTCTCGATTACTGAGAATGGTTAAATGTTTTTTTGCCTTTAGAGCCATCCCGCACAAACTGTATTGGTGGTTTGGAGGGTAATGTCAAACCCTTGTTGGCACGAAATTACCTCGCGAATAACAGCTAGCACTTTGTCATGGCGGTAAGTGTACCGTCCTTGATCTAAGGCCACCTTGCAGCCAGCTATAATATGTCTAGCTGTGCAAGGGGGGAGCTAACGGGCCCATGATGAGGTGGCCACGATGACCCATGTGATCAGGGTCGGTCACACTCACGGGTCAACACCCATCCGATGGCCTCCACGCATGGGGTGCGAACCTGGGTAGGACACTGGGTCAACCAGTCTCCCCTGGGAATCAAACCTCTGGCGCTCCTGGACGGTCTGCGCACCGAGCGGCGCAAGCCAATCGACTGTGCTCTCCGACTAACAGTCGGGGGAGTCTGGGAACTGTATTGTTTCCTATAGAGCGGGGGTGGTTGCCTACCTTACGGCGACTGCTCTTGAAATGATCATTGGCCATCCGATCCCGGTTCAGAGTCGGGAAGGACGCCTTGGTCCGCGACAGATTCGGCGTACACCGTTTCACCGCTTCGTAAGGGAGAGGACCGCGCAAGCGACCTCGAACTCGGAACCAATCGAGAGACCGGAGAAATCTGGTCACAATTGGAAGCAAGGGCGCGAGTGTCGGCCCGCCAGGTAACATTACTGGCTATCTCGCGGTAAAGGCGTTGGTCTCTTGCGGGTTGTGACGTAGCTGGACGTTGGATTGTTCTGCCCAAAGTCTTCTACGTTCACTGCAGGGCGACAGAACGAAAACATCGTTAAAACGTCCTGTGGTGACGGGCTCGCCCGTTGTAGTTGACACCGCAAGTTGTGCAAGGGGTGTTGCTACAAAGGGGACATGAACTATCCTCGGCATAGCTCAAACGAGCGAGGTTACTGGCGTCAGGAAGTGTATGCTGAAAGGCATTCAAATACAATTTCAGCCTTTCTGGCGTCCAGTCATATTATAATAAACTACCCGAAAATATTTATATTTTATGCAGAAACGGGAAAATACCCCAGTTTGTCTAAATTAAAATGCTACCCTATTGAGAGAGAAATGTATGATTTTTTTAAATTTTAATTAGGTTATCGATTATTTTAGACTATTCTTTTTAATTTTAAGGCGATATGAGACCTTAGAAAAATATCCGAAATGGGCGTAGACGCGAAAAAATAGGCAGGGTCAATATTGTACAGTTTGACCAATAAAAATCCAGCGTTGACGAAGCGTCAAGCGCAGATTCTACGTCCGCTCGCGCCGGCTAGTAGGCGCATACTAAATGCTCTATCGCAGCGCTAGCACAGAATAACTATCTTTACGCAGTGGTGGTATAAAGATGTTCATGGCAAAGCATATTTAACGTAATTCTCAGAGCGGTCTCATGTTTTAATTAATTGTAATTAATTTATGGCCTAAATAAAAAATGTGGCTAAATGCTGCCCTAGAGAATTAACCAGTCAATATAATGAAATTATAATAAAACACACTCACCGCTTACATTGTAGGAGTAAACGCGCCTGAAAGTTTTCGAAGTCAGTTTAAAGCCTTAATATCCAAGGCAATGAGCAACTTTTTTTAGTCCAAATTTTAAATTGATTCCTTATCGAGGGATTAACTTAGAAACTTTTTTAAATTAATGCTTACATTTTTCAAGAAACTCATAAAACTAAAATTCTTCAGATATGGTCGTTCCCAGGTATCATGTCGCCTTAAGACTTTGTAGTTTTAAGATAGGTTATTGACAATTTTTACTTAATTTTCTTTATTTAGATTGACATGTTTTCCATTTTATTGACTAATATATAATAACGACTGTTTTATTTTCTCTCTGATAATCGATTGTATTTTGTATTTGTTGAACCATAATTTCTTGACAATCCAGTTGATAATTTTCACGTGAAAATGTATTAAATATAGCTTTATAAATAGGATAGAAAACGAATTTACCGCGTGAAATCTGTAGCACCCGACGTTTCGGTGACGTTGCAGCCGCCGTTGTCCAGGGTAGACTATTTATAATGTCAAACAACCGCGATAGTCTTCGATTTTATAAATATAGCTTTTTATTACTTTATCATTATTAATATTTTTTTACTGTAATTGTCATGACAAATACTTATCGGATTGACTATGTAGATGTAGTTTTAAGATCCAATACAAATATCCTACTAATGTTATAAACGCGAAAGTTTGTATGTATGTATGGATGTTTGTTACTCTTTCACGCAAAAACTACTGAATGGATTTTGATGAAACTTTACAATAATATAGCTTACACATCAGAACACATAGGCTATAATTTATAAAGATGTATGGTTTTCTATCATCATTATCACCATTTTCCATCACCACGCGGGTGAAACCGCTGGGCGCAGCTAGTAATAAATAATGTGGTGAGACTCTTTAAAACCTCTAGTATTGATTATCAAATCTATTTTTAATCTTTAGCGGCTGTCGAAAGTATTGTGTACAACTAGAGTTGTCAACTACAACGGGCGAACCCGTCACCTCAGGAAGTTTTAACGATTAGTCGTTCTATCTCCCTGGAGTGAGCGCAGAAGACTTGGACAAAACAGTCCACCGTCAAGCTCCGCCACATGCCCGTAAGAGGCCAACGCCTTAACCGCGAGATAGCCAGGAGAGTTACCCAGCGGGCTTACACTCACGCCCTTACTTCCATTTGCGACCAGATTACTCCAGTCTCTCGATTGGTTACGAGTTCGAGGTCGCTTGCGCGGTCCTCTACCTTAGGATGCGGTGAAACTGTGTATACCGAATCAATCGCGGACCACAGCATCCTTTCAGAACCAATCGAGAGACCGTAGAAATCTGGTCACAAATGGTAGTTAGGGCCCGAGTGCCGCCCGCCAGGTAACATACCTGGCTACTCGCGGTAAGGCTGGGTAAGGCGGCCCGTGCCGCCGCCGTCCCACCGCTCCTGCCAGACGCGCAGACTCTCCGCCCGAATACGATGGGACCAGCCCACCAACGTGGAGGACGCCGGATCTAACGACAGACTGAAGTAGTCTACCGGTACCCCTCGTCGAATCCATGACACGGCTGCCAGCTCCAGAACCTCCAGATCGATCGGCAAAACTCCAGCGAGGACGGGAAGAGCGAGAGTAGAGGTCGTCCGGTACGCGCCAGTAATCGCCACAAGCGGGAGACGCTGGCCACGCAGCAGGACAACGCGCATGGCCTCCGATATGGATGGCCACGCCCAAGCACGCGCGGCATAAGCCACCTGCGGGACAAAAACACCCTTGTAGAGCAACGAGACAGGGCAATACGCTGAAGCGGAATGTGAAATGAACGGTTGTCACTTTCTCGCATTAAAACTACCCACCAAAGATATAGCATCTGAATATAAGCCCGCTCAAAATGTGTTCAAATTTATTCGGACAAATTTTAATATAAGTTCGACAGGTAGTCGATCGTTCATTTCATATTCCACTCTAACGTATTGCTCTATCTCGTTCGCTTGAACTAATTTCAGTTTTAGTTTACAAAGAAACGCAATCGGGCCCAATAACAGCTAATTTTAGATTTATGCATGAAATTTTAAATAAAACATCACTAAAATTGACTAAATACAATGTCCCATAAACGAGGGCCATTTTTAAAAATCAAAAGCTGGGCAATAAAAGTTATTTTTTTTCCACATTTTTATTTTGTAAATTGTTAAGTTTTTTCGAACATATATTATATATTATGAAATAAATTGAGAAGATTATGTGAAGGTATGACTTTCTCGCAATGTCCCTAGAACCTAGTCCTTATATTATACGAATAGCTCTTTGCCATAGCAGTACATCAGGATATTACTTATATAAAATAATATTAATATTAATTATCTATTTCAGGTAATACTTTACTAGAAATAAACCTAAAAGACGGAATGGTTCGTTATTTCGTCGATTTACAAGCCATGGCCGGATTTGGAATAGAAGTTAATTCGTTTAAGGAAGAACATGCATTATTCTTAAATAAAACAATGAAAATGATTAGGTTGGACGTTTGCAAACTGTTAAAATTTTATGGATTCTCTGTCATGCCAAGACTGATGCAGGTGAGTGTCACAAAGCCGTTCATCGTATTTTAGCAAAGGAAATAAAAAACACGGCGGCAATAAACACTTACGTAAGTGCATAAATTATTTTACTCGGTATATAAGAAAAAAAGAGGTGACGATAATAAACACTTAAGTCTGGTTGGATTTGATTAGGCTGTATCAAACCGGTGCTTCTTTATTTATGAAACGCGAGTAGATGTTTTGATGTCTTATTGAAAACCTAGAAGTAGTAATTGTTATCATCTTTCGCTCCACGCAGTGGCGTAACTAAGCCGGTGTAGCCGGTGCGGCGCACTGGGGCCACGGTAGTTTGGGGGCCCAAAATGGAACTTTGGTCTAGGATCGACGTTCCATCCTACTCTGATGCTAAGGCAAAAAATGGATATCTCTCGGGTAGCCGATGGTCGTTTTAAAAGCAGTCGCCGTAAGGTCCGCAACCACCCCCGCTCTATAGAAAACAGTACTGCTTCCAGACTCCTCCGACTGTTAGTCAGATTGCACAATCGATTGGCTCACGCCGCACAGTGCGCAGATCGTCCAGGAGCGCCAGAAGGTCGACTCCTAGGGGAAACTAGCCCTAAGGCCAGAGTCCTGCCCAGGCTCGCACTTCATGCGTGGAGGCCGCCGGATGGGTATTGACCCTTGAGTGTGACCAACACTGAATAGAATGGGTCGTCGTGGTCAATTCAGCAAGGGCCCATTAGCTCCCAATAAAGTGTTCAGTTATCTCGGCTTAGGAAGCTTCGGTATAACTGACAGGTATACCTGTCAGGTAAACCTGTGCGTTTATGACCACCATTATATTGTGTTCTCAAAGCCACTTAAGTCAACTATTAAAATAGGTTGTTAATAACTAAAGTCATATAATTTTGTGTTTAGTGTAATTTAGTGTACCTAGTGATAAACTTGTTAAACATGGTACACAATTAAAGAATTAAAACAAAACCTCCTCTTATTATAAACCAAACACTAAAAACCTCCTCTTGTAAATGTTTGGTACTAGGATTTTGTTGATTTAAATTCTTTTCCCTCCTGTTGCTATATTTAGTCCTACATAAGTCATGAACCTCATAAAACTAGTTATAGAGGAAAATATCCATTTGTATTTAACCCGACGTGCGTGAGGTTTGGTGTAATACTCCCAGACACTAATAAATCGCTCAATATTTCAAAAGCGACTAATTGAAATGCGTTGTGTATCTGAGTAGCTGCACGGGGGAGGTAAGTAAGCGATGAGCAATACCATGCAGTCGACCGCTGACCGGCGGTGGGGGTTGAAGACGGTCAAAGTTTCTGCCGGGTGAGTCACACCCGGTAAGTTTTTTTTTGCTTGCGACATTTACGCTATTTCCAGCCCTTTTTCGTAGACTCGCACTGAGTGTGGCGGATCGAAGCAAATTTGTCCTGGTGCTAAGGGTATTTTTTCTCATGCGCAAACTACGTACCTACTTCAGATTGATGATCATCATCACTCACCTGGGCTGTTGCAGTTTTTGCTGGCTTTTTATTTGGACGATGAGTTGCGTTGGTGACTGTCTGCTCGCTTAATTGATAGATAGGCATCATAGAAACTGGAGAATTTTCACCGCTTCTCTCGCGTGGTGTACTATTTTATAATGGATTACTAACAGTACTATTACGCTGATTATCTTGGGCCTTTCCCAGAATTTCTTTTGTTCATACACGGTTGACTATGAATAATTTTGTTCCTTTTAGCCTGGCAGAATGACCTTGTCTTCTAGATTCAATGCGATGCGGTATCACGACACTTCTTTCCTACCGTTGGCTGGACGTGAAGTCATCAGACATGCGTATTTTTGTATTGACTATTTTTTTTGCGCTCTGTAGTACCGTCAGTTTCATTCCATAATGCACAAACTGAATTAGTATTGTTCTTTCATAATTTCGAGCATTTTTACCCAAACGGCAAGTAAATGCAATATGATATTTATCAATGTTTAGATTTAGTATGTTTTTAAACATGTCCATGATTAGCTCTAGCAAATCGCCATACTGCTTATTGTTTGATCTGGGTTGTAGTCCAAATATTATGATATTCATTCTTCTATTTGTGCGATCTAGTTGTTCAAGGAGTAGGGAGTAATATCTGGATCTACTGAAAAATCTTTTACCAATAGAAAGCCACGTCATTTGTGAGTGTCATATGCTATATATTAATCCGAAAAATGAAAAGACTTTTTTGTGGTAGTCGGATTTGCAAAGTAAGTCGGAGAAAAAACGGTCGAATGAAAACGTTTCTTACGAACGCTGCCTTAACGATGAGAGATATATGATTGAGTTCTAGAGAAAAGTTGTAGAGCTTGATAATGCCTACAAAAAAGTCAGCGACAGCACATGTCTAACTTTTATATTAAGGTCACAAAAAGTAGTTTTAAAAAAAAATATATTTTTTTAATCGTTTGGTCATGTTTATTGGTCATATTGTCAAAATTATGAATTCTTATCAAAATAAGTAAATTTATCGTCTCAAGTGTTTAAAATAAAAAACTTTTCTCATTTACTGCATATAATTTCCCTTTTACAGCATAACTAGTTAAAGAGGTAATACGACATAGGTATGGAACCGCGACCGTATCTCGGGTTGGAACTCCTGAAAGACAATATATTTTGCTACCAAATAATAACATTACATCTAATATAGTATACAGAGAAGTTTTAAACAATTAAAATAAACATAATTTATTCAATCATAATCATTTCATTCACTCATTTGAAACCCGGTAATATAGCCATATTGGCATGCAAATACATACATACATATGTAGTAAAAATATAACCCTCATTTTGGCAATCAGGAAATAAATCATAGCACTTAGTACTAACCGAACCACACTCATAATTTCATCACAAGTAAAAATGTTTACCGCCCAACGAAGTGGGCACGGGTCAGCTAGTAATTATATAAAAAAGAAAATAATAATCGTCTATATTAAAATTTTGAAATGATCAATCAATCATTTGGGTTTGTCACACCCACCCTATGCTACATGTTACAACTTTTAACCTTATGCACGCCGGGTTAAAGATATACGACAAAAATATATTTTATGTAATCGAGAAATTAGACGGATTTTGATGCTATATGTACCTACCTGTTTTTCAGATATTAAAATTGACGCTGGTTTCACCCGCTCTAGTAGATTACTTCAAGCACATTATCGCTGAAAATATTCGCTATAGGCAGGAGAAAAATATACACAAAAATGACTTTTTAGATGTCATAATGCGATTGGGAAATGGTAAAATATCCTTTATAACAATGCCAATAAAAATAATTTAACGAAACTCCTTGGAAAATTAAATTTTGATTTCTACTTGTAGGGACGCTGGAAAATGACAAAAGATTGGTACAATTAAACAGTTTTGTTTTATTAGACGAGGAATGGCAAAATGATAAAAATGTCGCGATGAAAAAAGGTGAGTTTTAAATGGGGGTGTTAACTACCATATTCTCCCGCTAAAGAGCGCAGTGGCGACTTAGTTCTTGAAGATGTAAAGGTGTGAAGGAAGGTGTGAAAGAACCCATTCACCGCGGGGGCATACATCAAGTAGAAATGAAACCATCGCGCTGCCGTGTTCCAACAAAACCACGCAACCCGGGTTACGTGGTTTTGTCGGAATAAGGCTTATTCAACTCTATTCTTCGAATACTATATAACTGTATTATTACTTTTTCAATATGACGTTTCATTCCCGAGATATACGTGGTGGACAAACCACGTAACCCAATTTTTAAAAAAATTATTATGACTAAAATACGTAAACCACTATTATAGGGTTTTATCGCAATAAATATCGCAGCCCATAGTACTAGCGTATTACGACTAAACCACGTGCCGCGGCTCGGTCGCGGCGCGGGCCTCAGCAGCCGCCGCGCCGTGGCAATTCAATTACTTTGAATATTCCCACTGTTAGTCAGGCTAATTGGAATATAACCTAACTAAGGTTATATTTTACATGGACAATTGTACCTCGCAAAATAAAAACAAAACGCTGTACTCAGCATTACTAAGAATAGTCAATGACTCTAGCGTTGAGGTAGAAACCATCAAAATTACATACTTGGAACCAGGTCATACTTTTATGGCTGCCGACAGCGTTCATGCGTGTATTGCGCGAAAAATCAACACTGCTGGGGATCTGTATGACTACGAAGATTTTCAGATGAAAATAAAAGCTTCTAGTCGCAATTTGGAGGTGCCAATTCTCCGATATAAAGACTTCGTGAAATTTTAAGATGAGATAACAGTCAAGTTCCCTAAGTCATACAACTTTTCAAACCTAAAAGTGGTTGAATTTAGAAGAGGTTCTACAAAACTATTCACTAAGAACGCTTACGAGCAAGCAGAGTTTTTAGAGTTAAATGTATACAAAAAATCTCTGCAGATTAAACTTCAGAACGCAATCTCCAAAGGCAATGATATGAGTGTTCATACTTTAACAGATCTAGATCACCAGGACTCGTGTTCAGGGATAAATAAGAAAAAAAAAGAAGACCTCCTAAAGTTGGCTAAATGTATGCCCGCTTCACGTAGCGAGTTTTTTGAAAACCTCGAAGTTAATAAAAACCTTCCAGATGATTATAGTTTGGAAGGAGGTCGTTAAAGAAGCAAAACAAAATAAAATAAATCTAATCTGTAACTTGTAACTGCATAGTATGTAAGTAATAATATTATAAATGACTGTATAATTTATTATACTTAATAAAAACAATTTATATTTCACATACCTTTCTAAGTGTTTTTATGCAATTTTACTTAATTTTATTGCCTGTCTGCTTATTTTTTTATATTTGGTAATATAAAAAACTCTTACAAAATTTTTATATGAAAATAATATATATATATTAAGTAATCTAAAGACACCTAAGATTTTTTCCATTGACTACACAGGCTTTAATATCCATAAATAATAAAATAAACTCTATAATTATAATTACAAAACCACGTAACCCAATAATACGTGGTATTGTCATCATAAAGTACACTGTTTGCTATTGAATTTGTGCGAAAAAAGAGATATTTATCATTTAAAAATACTTATACTGAATATAGAGTATTTTTTTGTAGGTAGGATTTGAAGAACCTTAAATGATCTATGATATGAAAAATACCCCAAGAAAATGTATGGTGTAGTTTAGGAATAAAACGGATAGATCTGTTAAAAACTTTAAGAGCGATTATCTCAGTTCAGCGTTTCGCGGGTTACGTGGTATAGTCATAACACGGCAGCGCGGTTAAAAGCGGCTACCTACCGGCTACGGGGCGGCGAATACGGCGGCCACCAGATACATAGATGACAGCATTGATTTTATTATAAAATCAATGATGACAGTATTGATTTCATATTACACTATAAAATCAATGATGACGGCACATTTTCCAGCCATAATGCTATCGAAAACCGATACAAATAAATATCTTAAAAGGAATAAAAAACATGACGCCGCTACAGAAAGTGAATTTATAACTATTGTATTTATAATTACTTCCATTACGGATTTTTATGATATATTTGTAGCTTATGTAGTAAGTTAGTTAGTTTTCCTGGGCAATTTCCCGCACTTGGCCTCTTGATTGGGCCGTTGTGCGTGGCTCATGTTTCTATTTATGTTACTCCAGCCAACCCATGCTGTCCCAGAAGGTTAGCAGCCTGTTTAGGTTGCTACAGGCCTCCGGGACAGATGCTGGAGATTGTAGTATTCTTGCCCGTTGCTCTGCCACGCTCCTGCATTCCATGAGCACATGCTGTGGCTTTTCTTCTTCCTCCATGCATCCTCTGCATAGAGGGCTGTCTGTCACACCTATGGTAAACAGGTGCTTGTTTAGGGGACAGTGACCTGTCATAGTACCTATGACTTTACGGATTTTGTCCCTTTTTAATCTGGTGAGGTTGCGGGCAAGTTTTTTAGGCGCTTCCGGAACTGCGTTCTTTGATTGCCTGCATCCTGAGTTTTTTTCCATTCTTTAAGGTGGGTTTTCGTCGGTGTTTCTGCGTAGCCATGTTTTTATTTGGGCCTGGGGTATGGGCATCAAGGGTTCCGGTCCATATACTATCTCCTTTGATCCCCTTTTGGCCAGTTTGTCTGCCGCGTCGTTGCCCAGTGAGTCGCTGTGCCCCTTAATCCATTGCAGGGTCACTCTATTTGACCCTGCAATGGATTGAAGCGCATTGTGGCATTCCAGTACAAGGACAGAGGTTATAGTATTTTTTGCTAGAGCTTGTAGCACGGAGGCACTGTCGGAGACAAATTTCAAGCTTAGGTCTCCGACATCTTTGGCTGCAACTGCCTGTGCTGCTCTGGTGATGCCAAAGCATTCTGCTTGGAAGATCGTATTTAAGTTGCCTAGGGTAGTTGATATTTTGATGTTTAGATCATTTGAGAAGACGCCGGCTCCGGTACCTTGAGTGGTTTTGGAGCCATCTGTGTATATTCTTACTTCATTTGTACCAGAGTGATCTGCTGGTTCTGCAATGCGTTATATATTGTATCTACGATCAAAGACATGATGGCATATTATTCTGTCCATGGGTGCGTCCAGAAGAGGTATTTCTTCTAGAACCCGTTTCAGAATTTTTGAGTGTGGTGTTTCTGTGTTTTGTTTCCACAGTCCATTTGCTCTTAGTCTTAGAGCGGCTGCCTTAGCCTCCTCTTGGATGACAAGATCCAGAGGTCTCATGTTTAGGAGGTACTCTAGTGCGGCCGATGGTGTGGTTCTCATACATCCAGTGGCTGCTACACACGCTAAGCGTTGCAGGCTCTGGAGTCTCGCTTTCACTGTGGTCAGTTGTGTTCTGGGCCACCATACAACTGATCCATAAGTCAGAGAGGGCCTGATGACTGATGTGTACAGCCAGAGTGCGATTTTTGGGTTGAGACCCCATTTTTCTCCACTAGTCTCCGACACTGCCAAAAAGTCAGGCAGGCCCTCTTTATTTTGGCATCGATATGACTCGCCCAGTTTAATTTACTCTCAAGAATGACTCCCAGATATTTCACTTGTGTTGATAGGGAGAGTTTGGTGTTAAATAATTTTGGTACTTGTAGTTCTGGTAGCTTCCTCTTGTTGGTGAAGAGGACGAGTTCTGTCTTTTTCGGATTTACTGACAATTTATGTTCGTCACACCATTTTTCTACTATCTGCAAAGCTGAGCGCATGACTTTACATAGCATATTTTCTGCGTTTCCATTTATCATTATTGTTAGGTCGTCGGCATAACCAATAGTAGTATAACCCCTTTCATTTAGTGTTTTTATGAGGCTGTCCACTACTATGTTCCATAGAAGTGGTGATAGGACCCCCCCTTGGGGGCATCCTTTAACTACCTTCGCTCTTGTGGTATTATTCATCACTATCTGGACCGCCCTTTTGCTAACCAGCTCCGTGATCCATTTTATGGTAACTGGTTCCAACTTAAGCTCCTGTAGGGCTTGGTTTATGCTGTTGTGCATGGTTTTGTCAAAAGCCCCTTCTATGTCTGTAAAGGCGGCAAGTGTTGACAGCTTATTTGTTAGAGCCGATTCTATTTTGTGCACCACCATGTGTAGTGCCGACTCTGTTGATTTGCCTTTTGTGTAGGCGTGTTGTTGTGGGTGTAGTTGTTTATTTCTTAGTGCCCCATCCCTTAGGTGACGATCCATCAGTCTTTCTAACGTCTTTAGTAAGAAAGACGTTAGGCTGATGGGCCAGAAGGAGTGGCGTGTGAGTAGTCCTCCTTTCCTGGTTTTGGTAGGAAGACTACTTTTGCCTCTCTCCATGCCTTTGGAATGTATTTGAAGGCCATGCAGGCCCTATAGATTGGTAGTAGGTATTTTGTTGCATGGTTCGGTTGCCATCGTAGTAATGCTGGGAATATGCCATCCAGCCCTGCGGATTTGAAAGGTTTAAAGCTTTTCAGGGCCCATTTTATTTTGTCCGCAGTTACTATCTTGTTCGCGACTTCCCATTCTTGGGTTGTTGGTGCGCTGTAGTTTTCGTCTGGCCACTCAGGATCTTCTGTGATTTGGCATCCAGGAAAGTGTGTTTCCAGGAGTACTGAGCTGGTTTCTACATCTGTGTTTGTGTAGGTGCCATCTTCCTTTTTTATGGAGCCTAGGAGGTTGGGCTTACCTTTAGCTAGGATTTTCTTTATTCTTCCGGCTTGGTTCATTGAGTTTATGCTACTACAGAAGTTGTGCCAGGATTCTGTCCTCCGGAATCTGATCCGCTTCTTGTAGTGTTTTTGTGCCGTTTTGTATTTATCCCAGTCCTCATTGGTTCTGGTATTTTTTGCTCGGTTAAAGAGTGTCCTGAGTTCTCGACGTAGCCTTTCCAGCTCTGGCCCCCACCATGAGTTTTTCCTGGGTCTTTAGGTTTTACAACAGGACATGCCAGTTCATAACTACTTAAAAGGGTTGTAGTTAGGATCTGTACGTTTGTTTCTATGTTTTCTGTGTTTGTGTGTTTTCTATGTTTTCTATGTAGTTTATGTATTTATCAATATATATATAGTTGACCTTTCATTTGACACTAAATGCGATATATATATGTTAATTTATTGACATTTAGACAATTATTTAATTGACAGTTGGACAGTTTAAGTACATACCCTATGACACTCGGAATGACATAACGATTCTAACGACACCACAAACTTCTAAACCAGTCAAGCATTTAGAAGTTATGATGGAATAAAGAAAAGGAAAACATACACTCCTTTTTACGGGAGTCTAGTAAAAAATATATCCTCATTTGTTAAAATCACAACATCAATATTATGTCTAATATGATTCTATGAAAAGATATGCCCTTTTTCCGTTTTTAACAGAATTATGGCTGGAGAAAGTGCTAGCTGGCAACACTGATTGTCCGTCAAATCGTCTTCTATCTTTCCCTCGGATTCTTCATTCTAACTAATTTTCGACAGTCGTTCTAGTGCTGTATGGCATTCCTTGGTTAATTTTAGAAATAGCTTTAAAATTTTTAGTTATCGCAGCACTGACTATTGTAACGTTACCCGATTAAGAAAAAGCCTGTTGTTAGGTCATTGAAAAATATCTTTCATGGAATTTTGGATTGCCGTGGAAAAGAAAGGTGTAATGGTTTAATGATGTGTGTATGTGGGCGCCACCACGGAAATCTTGGATGATACTTTCCTGGAGAGCGTGTGGTTCTTTGCCCAAACGGTATCTCCTGGACTAAAATCTGCATGCTTCCGCCTGAGATTGTAACGCGTAGCATTATTTTGGAATGATAGTAGCATTTTTTCTCGCACTACGTCATATGCGTCGGCTAAAGAATGTAATCACCATGACACCGTGTGTGTGAATGTATGCGTGTAGGTATGTGTGTAAATGTGTGTACTAATAAGTGTAAGTGTGTGCAAGTGTGTGTGGTGATATGTGTGTGTGTACATGTGTGTTATAGTAGTAATCGCTAAAACTTAATGTTTAAAATTATATGAATACTGTGTATTTGATGGAAGACTTGCGTGGATGCGTGTATAAATATGTGTGTGTGTGTTACGAAAGTGATAATGTGTGCGTTAATATTAATTTGAATTAAAATAAAAATGAAAGAAAACCAAAAAGAATTTAAATGAAAGTGAGTTGATAAAGAGAATGTTTTGAATTAGAAATAAAACTACTAAGGTTTAGTGTCCCGTATTTAAAGTCCCAATTGTGTGCAAGAGGATTGTGCACTATCTATAAAATGTCCGGCAACAATTCGTCGTTATTAAGTAAAATTTGTATACTGCCTTTAACCGGTGTGCTGCTTCGGGTCGCTGTGTGCCGAAGGCTGCTGCTGCGGAGGGATTTCGTCCCGCTGCGCGAGCGCGTCTCGGTTCCGTAGGCTGATGCCTACGTGGCGTTATCCGATGGGGTTGTGATGCCTGCGTCAGTGGGATGTGCCACCTCGCTGTCATCGCCCAAGTAGTGCCGCGCGAGCAATAAGCGTTGGGTGCTTAGTCGCTGCGGTGCTGCTGCAGTCCAGGTCATGAGTGTTGTCGTGATTGCGCTTGCTCGTACGGTGTCCATGTGCTGCAAAGTGCATTTCCCGAGCCGTAAATGTTCGTTTTGGAAGTTCACATTGGCAGGATAGGTTGAGGAAGGACAGGCGGGGTTCCTTCTGACTATTGCTTTTTTATTTGAGAAAGGACTAGTGCGGGAACGCTATCTTTACATTTCCAAAAAGAATTATAGTGAATTTCCTAAGTACAATTTATTCTACCATCTCGCAAGTTGTAATTTAACAATAAAAGAAGAAAAGAATAACGATAAAGTAAAGGAAAAACCGTTTAAAGAGAAAAAAAAATGAAGTAAGCAAGAAATACAAGTTAAATCTATGCTACTTTTCGAGAGAGATTAGTGTTATCTATGTGAGATAACAAGGTAAAACAAAAAAAGAAAATAGAAAATAAGAAAACCGTTAAAATAGAAACAAAACAAAGAAAAGTTTTACAAAGTTTTCGGCTTTGCTTAGTTGCGATAAGTGGCGTTTAATAATTGACGCTTTAAGAAATGCGATTGAAGTGAGTCACTTGATATGTGAAGTAACGTTCCTCCCTGCTGATGGCAGGTAAAGTTTAAACATATGTATTGATAAAATATTAAAAAAAGAAAGGTAATTGCTTTTGCTTCGTCCATTACTGTACGCAATGTCTTTTTTGACGGATATTGCGTACGGCATTTCGGATCTACGGGCGATGTGTATGTGACATCATATAAAGAAAAAAATGAAAAAGAGAAGAGAAAGAAAATTATACAATGACATAGAAGATGTCTTAGTAATACGCAGTATTTCTGCCACGTAGTTGTCTGATTTTAAGTTTGGTTTCGCCGTGTATTTCCGCAGTCAAACCGTTTGTGAGTTCAGGGAAATGAGGTGAAGTGAGAAAGAAAATATGATTATAAGATTATACGTTGACAAGCAACTTTGGTATAAGTAAAAAGTGATTGTAAATTTGTGTGCTTACGCGGCCGGGGTTGTTGTGAGATTCTGGGAAATTTGTTCGGCTTACAAAGTAAAACTGTAAACAAATATATGTTGTTTTTCAGGAACCGGACAGTGTGAATAAAGATTTAAAAAAAATAAAGGAAGAAAAAAGTAAAAAAAATATGACATCGCTGTAAGGAGCGTAATGTCGAGTGATAATAGGGTCGTAGTGACCTAGCTGAACCGGCCTGTTTTAAGTGACTCGTCCTTTCAGTCGGAATGACGGACTATTTTATATGTGGTAGTTCCGACACCACGGAATTTTAATTTCCGCGAGTCGTTGTCATCCTCCTTTACGCGAGAAGTGTAGATAATATATAATAATGGTAAATGTATGTCACAGGGTTTGTTATAGATAACCTGTTTTATATGGGTATAATTTAAGTGTGCCGAACGTAAGAATTTTTCGTGTTTGTGGAATGTTTGATTTTGTTTTGGGGTGTTATGTTTTAATATTTTGGGGTGTTCTTTTTTTTGTGGAACCTAAAATATTCAGTTTATTAGGGACGTGACAACTGTCATGCTTTTAATGTCAAGCAGTTGGTTCTTGAGTGTTAAAGACTCTCAATTGTCTATATTCTCGATGTAATGTTATTATATGCTCTTTTTCCGTGTTTCGGTGATTTTCGGTCACAACTACTTTATCGGAAGACAGATACACTTAACAGTAGGACTTGTGAGATCCTTAGTGTTCAAAACTAACTGAATTTACTATACGATGTACTGGGAAAATTGTGTCGAGGGAGAATAATATTTTGAGTAGTTGACTTAGAGTTTACCTTTCGCGTTGCATCCACTCTCCTTTCTTTCTTCTTCATACAGCAACTTCCTTTCACGCGACCTTTCATATTAAACTATTGGTCTTGTACTGTTGTATCATTCTTGACAATATTCTCTAGTGTTAAAAATATAAAGCGTATTGGTAAATCGTTTGTTCTGATGCTTATTTTTCTTTCTGAGGGAAAGATCGAATGATTAGGGACAAACTAAATGAGCTAAAGCCTTTTATTTAGGTCATGTAAAAGCCTATCTGCGGACATATAAGCCGCACCTTGACGGATAGCAAGGTTGAATCAAGGACATTCGCAAGCTGTGAATAAAATTGTTGTCAACCACGGTTTCGCGTTCTACTAGGGCCTGTTTCGCTGGACAGTTGTTCGAAGCTATTCCGTGTTGTACAAACATAAAAATATTAAAAAAAAAAAAAATGTATAAAATTGGTACGTGTGTACCCATAAAAAAAAAATAAATCAATAGATCGCGACAGATTTTAATTCGGTCGGACTACTGAGGTGTTTTTCGTCTGAAATAGGCAGGGGTATATGTGCCACCGAACCCAATACAATAATAAAATATAGAAGCATATAACGTATGGTCTTAGGTCGGGAATTACCTCGATTCTAGGTAGGTTCACAAGGCTTATCTAAGGGAGTAGGTCGTTGTTTGATAAATGATATAAAAATAAAATATATTAAGGGAATTACGTATCGTAATATAAAAATTATGCGACGGTAAAAATGACATACCAGATGGCGCTGCCGTCTGGTATGGGGTTTTATAAAAAAAAAAAAAAATGAAAATATTTTTTTTTTTTTTTGTATAAATGTCTAACTTCTCGACTAATTTTTTGACCTTTTGGTACTTCGTATTGTAGGTTCATTGATTTTAATTTAAGCTATTTTTGAGGGATTTGTTTGTTTGTTTGTCTCACGGCGGGGGGAGGTTTGTTTATTTTAAGTTTATATACCCTTTTAGCATCAGTTTTTCCTTTCGTTTTTGATTTTAATACGTCTGTTAGAGCTTTTCTTGGAACGTCACCGGCACTTTCCCTTCAGCTCCCTTCTCCTGCCTTTCGTGCGCGTCCGTCTTTTAAGCCACTAGTTCCTTGCAAGGTCCTTCACGTGATGCACTCCTCTGCTGCGACCGCTTTCGTCAGCGATCTCATATGCTGTGGGGGATTTCTTTGCTATGATTGTGCATTTTATGTAGCGCGGAGCGAGTTTGCTTGAGAAAAAGTCTACTTTCCTGGAGAGCGTGTGGTTCTTTGCCCAAACGGTATCTCCTGGACTAAAATCTGCATGCTTCCGCCTGAGATTGTAACGCGTAGCATTATTTTGGAATGATAGTAGCATTTTTTCTCGCACTACGTCATATGCGTCGGCTAAAGAATGTAATCACCATGACACCGTGTGTGTGAATGTATGCGTGTAGGTATGTGTGTAAATGTGTGTACTAATAAGTGTAAGTGTGTGCAAGTGTGTGTGGTGATATGTGTGTGTGTACATGTGTGTTATAGTAGTAATCGCTAAAACTTGATGTTTAAAATTATATGAATACTGTGTATTTGATGGAAGACTTGCGTGGATGCGTGTATAAATATGTGTGTGTGTGTTACGAAAGTGATAATGTGTGCGTTAATATTAATTTGAATTAAAATAAAAATGAAAGAAAACCAAAAAGAATTTAAATGAAAGTGAGTTGATAAAGAGAATGTTTTGAATTAGAAATAAAAATGAAAGAGAACCAAAAAGAATTTTAATGAAAGTGAGTTGATAAAGTGAAGAGCTATTATGTTTTGAATTAAAAAATAAAAATGAAAGAAAACCAAAAAGAATTTAAATGAAAGTGAGTTGAAAAAGTGAAGAGCTATTATTTTTTTAATTAAAAATAAAAATGAAAAAAACCAAAAAGAATTTAAATGAAAGTGAGTTGAAAAAGTGAAGAGCTGTTATGTTTTGAATTGAAATAAAAATGAAAGAAAATTAAAAAGAAATGGAATTTAAATGTAAGCGATTTGATGTAGTGTGGAGCTATTACGTTGTTGTTTCTTTGTACGTGACTAGGGAGTGGTATAAAAAGAAGAAGAAGAAGGGGAGCTAGTTATTAAAGCGAATGTGGATAAAAGAGAAATAAAAAAAAATAAAAAAAATAAATACTAATTTGAAGAAAACAAATTCCTATGTTGTGTTGACGTTGTTTCGAATTTTATAAGTGCTAACTAATGATGAAGAAGAAGAAGAAATATTCGAAGCGTGTACTATGTTATGTGTGTGATCCTTGTATTTAGTGTTGTAAGTTTGTGTAATTAATATTTTATGAAGAAGAAAATATTTGCTTGAAAATATTATTTGCGATAGTGTGTAACGGTCCTTATTTTCCTTATGCAGAGTATTTTTTTGTATGTTATTGAAGCGTGTTGAAGTTGCTACATCACATAGGAATGCAGGAGGCTAGTACTGAAGACGATGCGAGTTAAGAGGAAAATAATAATTTGAAAAAAAAAAAAAAAGAAAAAACAAATTTCTATGTGGCGTTGATTTTGTTTCGAATTCTATATTTAAGTACCTAGTAAATAATGCTGATGAAGAAGAAGAAATGTTCGAAGGGTGTGTGGTATTATGTGTGTTATCGCTGTATTTATTATTGTATACTTGTGTATATATTATTTTATGAAAATAAAATATTTGTTTGAGGATATTAATTGCGATGGTGTATGATGGTCCTTATTTTCTGGATGTTCGTGTATCGTCGGAGCGTATTGAGCTGTCACGAAGGAATGCAAGGAAATAGTATGAAGACGGGGCAAGCTGACAGAAAAGAAAAGCTGAAAAACAAAGTACCAGATGCGGACGTACCTTTATACTGCTTCTATCCGATGTAGATGTCGAAAGTTCGTTGCAGAATTTGCACGAAATGGCTGCGCTAGAGTGAAATCGAACGTCTATTCAATTTTGTATCTGAAATCGTCCAACCAATGGGCCGCAGAGCGTAGTATTTTTTAGCCAGAAGTGGTACATTTATGGGGTGGTATTTTTTTATTTGTTGCGTACAACGATGTATGGAGAATATTAATATGGGAAAGTATATTTTGTGAATCGCGTGGTATTTTGTCCGCGCGAACGAAAATATTGCTACGTTCGTTTGACAGCTCGTAATGGCTGCCGTTTTGTAATGTTTTGTCGTTTTCTATAGTTTTTATATTAATTAGGGGGTGTTATATGTGGTTTTGTGCCGTGAGACGAGGGTTTCCGCTTGATAGAGGTGTAGGAAGTGTTTTGGGTGATGGATGGCTGTGGGAAGGTGGTTATATTGTAGGTCAAAATTATTGAATGCCGTAAAATGGTTGGTAAACAAGTACCACTTTAATGATATTTTTGAATAAAAAATTCTTAAAATCGCGCTTGCGTGTGTAATATGTCGTGTTTTTATAGAGATCTAATGAAAAGAGATGTAATAAAAAAATAATTCATAAAATAGTTAAAAAGACAGGAGAAAAAAATCTGGAGTTAAATTTATTTAATACTATTAAATAATAATAAAAATGACCTAGAAAAAAATATAAAAGAGTATTTTAGGGCGGGATTGGGTGGGAAATATTTTGTTTACTGAAATAGTACAGTTTAATATGTATGTAAAAAAAATTTTTGGCCCAATTTCTGGGACCAAAGTGGGGACTATATAAAAAGAAAAATGTATATTTTATTTGAAATGTGATCGTATTTTGAAAATTGGTATGAAAATTTTCGCCACACGGTGGGCACCAATTTCTGTATGCACAACGTGGGGATTATATAAAAAAAAAATGTATACTTTTTGAGAAAAATAAAGGTTGTCTAAATATGGGTGTGGCGGGTGTGAAATCACTCTATATTTTGTATTAAAAAGCCCCACGCTTGGACGCCAATTTCTGTAACGTTACCCGATTAAGAAAAAGCCTGTTGTTAGGTCATGGAAAAATATCTTTCATGGAATTTTGGATTGCCGTGGAAAAGAAAGGTGTAATGGTTTAATGATGTGTGTATGTGGGCGCCACCACGGAAATCTTGGATGATTGGGGATTCGGGTCGCTACGAGAAAAAGCAGGCGTGGTCGCTGCCTGACCTTGAACGCCGCAGAAGGGGATACGCGACAGGATTTGGGACCGCGGCAGCTCAGTGGAAAGGGTCGTGGTAAACCCAAGGAATCCTGCGCGGGAAAAGGAGAGCTTCTGGAAGAGAAGGACAGCCTTGCTTCTATTGTGAGAAAAAGGGGAAAACTATGGAAAGAAGAGTGGAGGAGTAATGAATAGGGATATAATATGTACTTACTGTGGGCTTATCGCCGAACCTGGAAAAGAAAGTAGATATTCGACCGCTGTGAAGTCGCGCGCGATCTGAGCTGTCAGATCGCTGCGCGGCGGTTTCTGCGTCGATGTGTAGCGGCGAACTTCGCGCCGATCCGGAGCAGTTACTTTCGTGTATTACTAATTTGGCCTTGCACCATTTATATCGTAAAGCAAGAATAGAATTTCTCTCCGTGTGCGAGAGATTAACCCTTTTTAAGAGAAAGACTCAAAGTACGATACAAGGTTTATTACTCATAAATTACAGGTTTTTATTTGGAAGACACTTTTGACGGGAGGACTTCTAGTACCTTTGCAAGCCCTTCAGAGTGGAGGAATCGCCGTAGCGTGCGTGGAAAGTCACGGTAGGTAGGTCGCTAAACTCACGGTAGGTCCGCGCTTACGGGTTATTATGGGGATTTCGGAAGGAATTCTGGGAACACCTCTATCGATATGCTTTTATATTGTTTATACAAAGGGGACTTTTGAAAGGGGGGAACCTTCAACAACCGCCGGCGCGCGGGACTTGCGTTACGTAGGTTTGGCGCGTTCTCTGAATCGTCCCACGGTTTCACGGGAACTACGCGCCGAATCCTTGGATTCTCTCTCGCGCTCGGCTAGGTTGAATAATGTGTCGATTGACGATTAAACGGGAAAAACGCCCTAAGGCGAACTATAGAGAGCGCTCTTGCACTAGATTCGATTGATTAAATTGTATAATATGAAATATAATAGTTATTAGCTGAACTCTGGGGGGTTTTAAAGTTTGGGGAGTCAGAAAAACGTGAACCCTAGAAACTCGCCTGATATGGAAGGTAGGTCCCTCGGAGGCTGGGGTTCGTTGCGGCTCGACTGCGGGATTTGCGCACTGATATCGCCCGGTAAAACTATTGGATTCCAGATGAACTTATACGTGTCACTGCGGCTCCGCTTTGCAATAAAATGTGAACCGCTGGGGGTTTGACCCCCCAGCGGCCACGGGCACTTCCGCTTCGTTCCGCGGTTCAAAAACTAAGAGAGGGTATAAAACTGAACGCCCGATCCGGTCGGTTTTGAATTTAGTCGTCTGCAATTTTTGCCGCCGAATCCGACTAGGGGTGTGCGTTGTTGTATCGCATGATGCGATTACGGCAACGGTTGGAAGTCGATTTTGTTTATGTGCCGATTAAATTGTGGCGAAGTGTAAAGTGAAATATATCAGAGTTTTACATACTTATATTTTAAGGAGGTAAATTCTCGTGACGAGTAGTTCGTCACACTATATCACCTTGCTTACATATCCTAAATTTGGCTTCTTACAACCTCGCCTACTATTATAATTCCAATTGCTCCCTCTCGGAAGGTTTATACATGTTTTTAATTATGCAGGGTATCCTTGTAAATACTGGCATTCTCTCAAAAGTTGAATCGGTACGTGATACTAAAAAAACATGTTTTTTTATTTTGAGTTTTTGTCTGAACAAATATATTTTTGTGTTTTTTTAACGCAAAAGTAGTTGAAATTCATCTTATTTTTTTATTATTTAGGAACTCGTTATCGGAGAAAAACAATTTCTATGTTCACTTTTGTTTATTCAAATTTATTTCTTCAGTAACAAAACCTAAATCAAAAAAAAGTTCAAACCAAATTTTGATGTCGAAAAATATACTGTTAAAAAATATCTCCTTCTATCCAAAAAAAACAGTTTTTTTTTTCAGAAAAGTCAGATTTAAAAAATTCAAACACTTATCTCCATTTTCCATAAAATGGAAAAAGAATATTATGAGAATGGAATAAAAACAATTAGTTGACTATCAGCTCAGGTATGGTTACAGGCGTGGGGCTCAGCTCTTTACGTCAATGAGAGCTAAAGCATACTAGTCTTATTAGTCTTAGCTTGAAATCTTTGAAGTTGTCTTTTAATCTTGGGCATATAGCTATTATTCTTGGGCACTGGGCCTCTTGAGTCGTTTCGTCAGAATTGTGGGTATATGCGAATTTTTCACAGAAATAAAAATGGCATCATTAAGCTTATCGCAATCCGCTCGCATGATATCAGGAGCGACAATTATTTATGTGCATCCCTTTTGTCCAAGAAGAGTAAAATTCCAGTCGACCAGGTTATTAAAAACTTTAGATGTTTTCAATAAACTTCCTGAAAATTTAAAATGCACTGAATCCCACATTTTATTACTGTTAATAAAATGTATCTCCTGGGCAAAGATCCATTTCCTAAAATTTACTAAGTATCTAATTTATTTATTTTTCTTATAGTTTCTTTCCTACATGTAATATTAAAGATTCTACTTCCAGTTTCAATTTGTGATTGCAAATTATTTATTGACATGCCGACTACAAAGATACATTGTATTATTTCCTGTCACCGATAATGTCTATTTTACTAATTAGACCACTGGATCTAGGTATTCCTCCCACCGAATTTCTAGAATAAAACAAAATTAAGTTTTCGTCTTTCATTCAGTTATTTATTTGCTACTAGGTCAAGATCATTTCATGATATATAGTATTGTTTAATCTATTCATTCTATTTATATATAAAAAATTACAACAATTATTATTTCAATTATTGTATAAATTTAATGGGAGGTAAATTGGATCGTTTACATAATCATGTAAATTTTGTTATAGGTATCTACTTTCTGTATATTTGTATCATTGTATTGTCTGAAATAATGTTAAGAACTAAATGACTTAAATAAGTGTCGGAAAATTTAAAATAACCGACAAACCAAAACAGGTTGCCGAAATAATTTTAAAAATATATTACTTATACGTTTTAACTTCATATTCGCTATTTTCTTGCCGCTGATTGTTTGAAGATATATTTTGTCAAATCATTCAATAGATATTATAATATTGTAAGGATGCAAAAAAGTGTTGTTTTTTATTCATCCTAAAATTTAATTACCTATATCGTGTTGAAGAATGGTCTCTAGATGAGTTAACAAGCCAAGCCGCTACGTTCATGATAGCCGGGACAGAAACGGGAGCATCTAACTTAGGATTTATGCTTTATGAACTCGCCATGAACCAGGACGTACAGAAAAAACTTCAGGATGATGAAATTGACGAAGCCTTCGCCGCTCATGGAGAGTTTACATATGATGTGCTGCAGGGAATGGAATACCTCAATATGGTAATGTCAGGTAGGTTCTGAAAAAAAGTTTTTGAATCAGTTTGTCGATATTGTCGAAGTAACCTATTGAATGTTTAATGTTTATTATTTAAATACACTCTATTTTACCAAAAAAAAAATATTTGCAGTATTTACACAAGTGTAATAATAATAAGTATGTATATTATTTTTATTCAGAATCGCAAAGAAAATATTCAATGGGAGGTGAAAAATTTGTGTTCGAGACATGGACACAAAAAAAATAACAAATAAATAAATAAATAAATAAATAACCATAATATACTTTTCTGGATATTCCCAGCACTGAATATATTTTAAATAAATAATTGGCATTGGGGTTTTCGTTTAATTAGCCATATTGAAGGGATTCCTAGATATAAAACTCCGAAACGGCTCATAATTGGGGTGAAGTGTAGTATTCATAAATATTCTAGGTAAATAGATCTTTCCAATGGTAAATACGCTATTGTTATTGGAGAGGTGAGCCCGGCGCCCATACATTTTTGCACATTGTCCTTTAAATACTTGATTCCTTCATACATTTGTATGAAAGATTCTAAATATTATTTGAGAAGCTTGTATACGAGATATTCCAATCGAAATGTCACAATATGATTTCGGTTCAAAAATGCATCTGTGTCCAAAATTGCAAGTGTCTAAATTCTATATTTTGAGGATGCTATATAAATAGTGCGCCCCCTGGAGGACAGGTTACAATCACAATCTTTTGAATTCTAGCCATAATCAAATGATGGCCCCATACCAAATTTCCGCTTAATCTAATTAAGTTTTTGGGCGCTATCGTGGAGGAATACATACACACAGACACACAGACATACAGACACATAGCCACACAGACACACACACAGACCCACAGACAGACTTCGATCTGGAAATGGTCTTAAACGTCTCGGGGGGGGGGGGGGGGGGGGGGGCTCAAAATATATATTTCCGTATTCATATCGATTTTTTTATTGCCTTCAAAATACTTTTCATCCTGGTCGGTTGGTGGGCCGGGAGAGTAATAAAATGTGATTTACACTATAAATTTTACCGCCCTGCCTGCTATGGAAAATTAAAGCTCTGAGTCAAAACGTCCAGAATGCAATTGAAATGGTTCGTGTTACCAGGTTTTCATCAATTAAAAGTGTTGGCAGGTGTTCATCTTTTGTTTCGAAATGCCGAAGATTCAGTGGTATCGCTCATCCCTATTGAAGGGAAAATTTCTCGAAACGCTTGATAATACTACACTTCACCAACTTGAGTTGTCGACTACAACGGGCGAGCCCGTCACCACAGGAAGTTTTAACGATTAGTCGTGCTATCTCCCTGGAGTGAGCGTAGAAGACTTGGACAAAACAGTCCACCGTCAAGCTACGCCACAAGCCCGTAAGAGGCCAACGCCTTAACCGCGAATAGCCAGGAGTGTTACCCGGCGGGCTTTCACTCACGCCCTTACTTCCAATTGTGACCAGATTTGTCCGGTCTCTCGATTGGTTCCGAGTTCGAGGTCGCTTGCGCGGTCGTCTCCCTTACGAAGCGGTGAAACGGTGTATACCGAATCTGTCGCGGACCACAGCGTCCTTTGCCCGGCTGTTCACCCAGGATCGGATGGCCGATGGTCGTTTCAAGAGCACTCGCCGTAAGGTCCGCAACCACCCCCGCTCTATAGGAAACAGTACTGCTTCTAGACTCTTCCGACGTTTTTTTTTTATTATCTCCTGCTATGGGCAGTGCTAGATTTGTCAATAGGCCATATAGGCCGCGGCCTAGGTTCGGCAGACTTCAGGGGGCGGCAGATTTCAGAGGTATCTCGCTTTAGTATAGCAGAAGCCGTCAAGTTCGTCCACGATTATGAAGGTAATACTCAAGCAGTTCACTCGTGGTTAGAGATTTCTGTCTATTAAGAGGCAGATATATAAAACAGCATAAACGAAAACAGTATTATATTAGGTGCGCAAGTAGAAAGTGGGCTTTTACAAGCTTTTACAAATACCTTGCAACGTTTGACTGTATGTTTGTTTAGGTCAAATCTTGCAAGCAGTATTAGAACCACTTCCTCTTATCCTATGAAGTTGAAATTTTACAAGTTGGTTTAGTTCCGATGACAATGAATTTTAATGGTAAGGAAAACCTGATTATTCACCCAGGATTGGCCCCCGGCGAGGAGACTCCTCAACGGTCAACAGCACAGAAACGTTTTTTTATACGCATTCAATTATGATAGACCATTCTAAGTTTCGTCATGACATGGCTGCTGAGCGCAGGGTTGGCTTTCGACGAGGGGACTCCTAAACGGTCAACAGCACAGAAACGAAATTTTTGTGTACGCAGTCCATTACGATAGCCTGTTCTAAGTTACACTGCGACAGGGCCGTTGCACCCAGGGTTGGCTTCCAACGAAGGGACTCCTCAAAGGTCGACAGCAGAGAAACGAAATTTTGTATACGCATTAAATTATGATAGACCGATCTAAGTATCACCGCGAAAGGGCTGCTGCGCCCAGGGTTAACTACCAACGAGGGGACTCCTCAACGGCAGACAGTATAGAAACGAAATTTTGTATTGAATTCAATTATGATAGCCTGTTCTAAATTTCACCGCGACAGGGTTGCTGCGCCCAGTGTTGGCTTTCAACGAGAAGGCTCCTCAACGGTCGACAGCACAGAAACGAAATTTTGTGTACTCATTCAATTATGATAGCCCGTTCGAAGTTGCACTAAGGCATGGCTGCTGCACCCAGGGTTGGTTCTGGACAGAGCTTTTTAATAAAAGCTTGTTTTCAAAAATGTGTTTTTACTATTAAATTTTTTTGGTCAAATTCAACTTTAGTGAAAATATACTTGTTACAAAGTTTAGTTATCGAAATATTAGCCATTACTATCTATGGTATTTTGCCACTTATCAGATTGATGATGCATGCCTTCGCGATAGAAACTTGGTGGTTTCGAAGCAAAATAGTCATCGAGCCATTCTTGCACATCTTCAACTTTCGTGAACCTCTGGTCTTTCAAATTTGATGACATCGCTCTGAATAAGTGGTAATCTCAGGGATATAAGTCTGGAAAATACGCCGCATGCTGTAAAACTTCCCAGCCTAAGGAGAAGATAAGTTCCTGGGTTGATTTTGCTGTATGTGGACGAGCGTTGTCATGCAGAATTTTCACCTTCCGCCTTCCTTGGCCCTAAAATGGTCTTTTTTCCTCCACTTAATTTGATCAATTTTGCCTGATAACGTTTGGAAGTTACAGTTTGACTAGGTTCCAGAAGCTCGTAGTAAATGACTCCTTTCCAATCCCACCATATTCATTTTTGTAACTGATGTTGATGGCTGGCCTGGATTTAAGATCTAGGACCTTTATGCATTTAGGATTATCGTACGAAATCCACTTTTCATGACCCGTAATGATTTTGTGCAATAAAAATTTTCTTTGTACCAAGAAAGCCAATTCATGCAGATGTCAACTCTTCGGTTTTAGTTTTCTTCAGTCAGTTTTTGAGGAACCAATTTTCCTTTCTTCTGTAATAGCGGCTCTCATTCATAAGTTGAGCCTTTAATTTTTAAACGCGACTAGAAAGCGAACTGCCGATGATCTGCGATTTAGAACTTCATACAATTATAAAAAACGCAATATACTACATATAATGAATGATAGTATTAAATTTTTTATTAATTCAGATACATAAAAGGGACAAATAATAGCTTCGGAAATATTAGCCACAGTTATGAGAATTTTCCAAATTGTGTAACAGAAAAATTACATTTTTTGGTGGATAAAATTGATAGAGCCCCAATATCAGATAAGATAGTTGATTTTGGGATGAATAATATTTTACATTTAATGATTTCTCATTTTGAGCGCTACGTATGAGTCAGCTGGTCGTATAGCCATCGCCGTAGGATCTAGCACCAAAACGTCCGGGGTCCTGTCCGTAGTGACGATGTCGAACGAGGATAGTAATGTTGCTATTCCCATTTTCAAAGCCAATTCAGCGAACCTGAATCCTATATAAAACAAAATAATATAGAGTATCTCTAAAAAATGAAATAAAACTGACGAAAACGCACATCGCACAAAAAACGAATGACACAATATGACCAAGTCCAAATAGTGAAAGAATTAAAATTGCCTTGATAGAGAATAATCATTAGGGATCGGAAACATACGGAAAACTGATGGATAGATTATTGTCTATTTAACAATCTTCTATAATTTATGAGTAATGCGTGGAGAAATCTCGATCAAAACAGGCCAAAATTACTTTATGATGTTTAAATTACGTTTTCTAATCTAACATTTCCGTATGTATATAAATTTAAGAATCTTCTAAAGAGAATAGGAATACTTCAAAATTTATCGGTTGTTCGGAAAATTTTAGCAAAAAAAACCATACAAATAAACCACTTTTGTTGAATTTTAATGAAAAACCAGTACATTATGAAACAGCATGAAAAACCAGTAGGTACATAGCTTTTCAGATATTTTAGAACATTCTTCGGCTTTATTTTTCTTCATTTTTCGACTTCATTTCGAATTAAACGAATTACATTTGGTGATTTTTTTTGTATGGATGAGAATATGAACCCAGCAAAAGCATGTTTGAACTTTTGCAATGATCACCCATTATACTCATAATATTTAGTAGTTTTACCAAAATCAGACTCTCACCAAAAGATATTATTTAAACCTTTTCCGTAGTATTTCGATAATTGTGATCCTACGATATGATAATTTTTGGGTTTAGAATCGCTCAGTGTCTGGATTGGGATTGATTCTTTTAGGATAAATAACAACATGGAACTTACCTATACAGATTCTTGGTCCAATACCGAATGGGAAGAAAGAATATGGCACAATATTCTGGCGGTTCGCTTTTGAAAATCGTTCAGGATCAAATTCCATAGGATTTGGCCAGTATTTCGGATCTCTATGAATACCGAGAGAAGTAAACATAACTAATTCGCCTTTTTTGATCTGAAAGCAAAAAATCAATATAAATTGATTAAATAGAACCATAGTTTATTTAAAATATTGATAGTATGCTAAATTATTATACCGTATAGGGTTTTCCTCCGGGTCTGGGGGCACCAATATCTATGTCTCGAACACAAATTCTGTCACTGCCCATCGCATATTTTCTTTGCGTTTCTGAAGAAAATAATAATAAACATTCTTAATGTTATTATTACCAATGCTTGTAAAGATACTGTAAAGAATTATATTATTAAAAAACAGTGCATTAATAGAGCAAGATCTACCCGAGACAACGGTGGCTGCAGCGTAACCAAAACGTCGGGTGCTACAAATTTCACGCGGTAAATTCGTTTTCTATCCTATTTATAATGTCAAACAACCGCGATAGTCTTCGATTTTATACAAAGTGTTTCATTGATATTTACATATTTATGTAATCTAGAAAAAGTAAACAATCAGGCTACCTTAAATCCTTCAACAATATCGTCAAATTGATGTTTGTATTTTAAAAAAAAGTATTATATTTCTTCGGAACATACCTGATATTACCATATTGAGGTATTCCATTCCCTGCAGCACGTCATATGTGAACTCTCCGTGAGCGGCGAAGGCTTCGTCAACTTCAACCTGAAGTTTCTTCTGTACGTCCTGATTCATGGCGAGTTCATATATAATGAATCCCATGTTAGATGAACCCGTTTCTACCCCGCCTATCATAAACATAGCGGCTTGGCTTGTTAACTCATCTAGGGACCATTCTGCAGCAAGAGATAATCAATTAAATTAATGGATGGATGAAGGAAAAACTCTTTAATGTTACGTTAAAATAATACAATGGCGGAGCAATGCAATTTGGGAACCTAATAGGCCTTGTTGACGTTGGCCGCTAAGACCCATATGTTCAGGGTCGTTCAAACTCACGGGCCAACACCCATACGGCGGCCTCCACGCAGAAGTGCGAACCCGGGTAGGACTTTGGCCTGCGGGCCATTTTCCCCTAGGAGTCAACATTAGGGAGCTCCTGGACGGTTTGGGCACCGTGCGGCGTCAGTCAATGGATTGTGGATTCTGACCGACAGCCGGGGAGTTTGTACACAGTACTGTCTCTTATGGAGCAGGGGTAGTAGTTCACCTTAAGGTAACTGCTCTTTAAACGACCAATCGGCTACCCGATTCCCGGTGAAGATCCGGATAAAGGACGCCGTGGTCCGCGATAGATTCGGTAGACACCGTAGCGTATCACCGCTACGTAAGGAAGACGACAGTGCAAGCGATCTCGAACTCGTAACCAGTCTGGAGACCGGAGTAACCTGGTTGCACCTGGTAGTAAGTGCGCGAGTGTCGGCCGGCTGGGTAACATACCGGGTTATCTCGCGGATAAGGCGTTGGTCTTTTACGGGCATGTGGAGTAGCTTGACGGTGGACAGTTGTTGTCCTTAGTCTGCTGCGCTCATCTCACGGGAGACAGAACGATCAAATTTCGTTAAAATTTCTTGAGGTGACGGGTTCGCCCGTTGTAGTCGACAGCTCTAGTTGTACCCTTAAAACGGTAGCGAACGGTTTCGTGCAGCTTAGGTCACAAGATCCATTTTGTTCTCGGATCAGCTCAACTCACGATTCAGCTCCTATTCAGAAGCCTCCTCGTGCGGAAGGCTACCCCGGGTAAGACTCCCGCGTCTCAGGCCTCACAAGCTGGTGGACCGGTTTCTACGGTACTGGACCGTTTGCGCACAGTTCGGCGACGCCAATCGTTTGTGCACTCTGACTAATTGCTGAAGGAGTCTGGAGATTATGAAATTATACTGTCTCCTAAGCAGCGAAGGTGGATGTTGCCCTGTTGTCATACCACTCTTGAAATGACCACTCGATCCTGTGTGGCAATACGGGAACGCCCAGGTCCGCGATACATTCAAATTGAATTACCGCTTTAATTACAACAGGTAGAAGCCGCGTAAGCGACTTCGGACCCGTAACCAGTCGGGAGGATGGAGGTATCCTGAAGGCTAGCTCCATACGGAAATATCCTACAAAAACTGGTAGTACATTCATGGCAGGATGCTGGCAGTACTTTGGCTCCAGGATGCTTGCACTTGGCTGACACCAGGATACCGGTACTGATCTTCACTAGGATCCTGTTACCAGGCTGCCTTGAGGAAGGGGGGAAGGGGGGGGGGGGGGCACGCGGGGGTGGATTAAGGGTGAAAGGGGCGGCGGGGTGTAAGGTTGGGGGAAAGGGGGGGAGAGGGTTTGCAGGGGAGGGGGGGTGCGGAAGAAGGGAGGTGAGAGGTTGCAGGGGGAAGGGAAGAGGAGCCGTGGTTGGAGGGTGTGCATGGGGGGAGGGGTTGCGGGGGATTGGGGATGTCGAGGAAGGGTGAGTAAGGGGGGGAGGGGGATAGGGGTTGAGGGATGGTTAAGGGGAGAGGGTTGGTGGGGGGAGGGAGGGTGCGTGGTGGTGGGCGTGCGAGGATGGGGGGAGGGGTACGGGTGCAGGAGGGGGGGGGGGGTTGAGGGGCGGAGCGCGGGTGAAGGGGGTATAGGAGGTTGTTGCGGGGGGAGGGGGGGTAGGAGTGAGTGTTGCGGGGGGTGCGGTGGTGTCCGGGGTGCGGGTTGCGTGTGGGGTGGGTTTGCGAGGGGAGGGGTATGCTGGTGTAAGGGGTGCGAGGGGGAGGGGGGTATGCTATGCTTATGCTATGGGTTAAGGAGTTACTCCTAACTCCTCTGGCTTGCTTGCTTGCCGGAAAAGTTTTGTGGTGACACAACCGACTGTTTATTATTTGTTTCAGAAACTTTTAGTACATCCACTAATGGGGTGTATGCGCAAACTTTTTATCCGGTATTAGATTTATCTTTTATCAAGGTATTTAGATCCCGAAAGGTGTGATGTGAACGGCGCACCACTCGAGCGAGCTTCGATGTGTGAGGAGTGAGAGAGTATGTAGAATAATTAGTAATATGTATCTGAGGGAGAAGAAAGACATGACGGCGATTTAACACAGGCAGTTTTGCCAAATCGTTAGCATATTATCCTGCCATAATATTTTAAAAGCGGGAAAATGGCATACCGTTTTATAAAATCATTAATATTATAAATACATATGATATTGAAGTTGTTAGATATTTTAACTAATGAGGATAGATTTTTCAGTTTTTAACAGCATTATGGCCGGCAAATAAACCAGCCATCTGGCAGAACTGCAGAAATAGAGTTGTCAACTACAACGGGCGAACCCGTTACCTCAGGAAGTTTTAACGATTAGTCGTTCTATCTCCCGTGAAGTGAGAAACAGAAGTGAGAAACTTGGAGAAAACAGTCCACCATCAAGCTCCGCCACATGCCCGTAAGAGACCAACGCCTTATCCGCGGGATAAACAGGTATGCTACCCAGCGGGCTTACACTAACGCCCTTACTTCCAATTTTGACCAGATTACTCCGGTCTATAGATTGGTTACGAGTTCGA
>OX155959.1:26020220-26042720 GCA_944548615.1 Micropterix aruncella | reverse complement strand
GAATTCAATTATGATAGCCTGTTCTAAATTTCACCGCGACATGGTTGCTGCGCCCAGTGTTGGCTTTTAACGAGGGGGCTCCTCAACGGTCGACAGCACAGAAACGAAATTTTGTGTACTCATTCAATTATGATAGCCCGTTCGAAGTTGCACTAAGGCATGGCTGCTGCACCCAGGGTTGGTTCGGGACAGAGCTTTTTAATAAAAGCTTGTTTTCAAAAATGTGTTTTTACTATTAAATTTTTTTGGTCAAATTCAACTTTAGTGAAAATATACTTGTTACAAAGTTTAGTTATCGAAATATTAGCCATGACTATCTATGGTATTTTGCCATTTTTCAGATTGATGATGCATGCCTTCGCGATAGAAACTTGGTGGTTTCGAAGCAAAATAGTCATCGAGCCATTCTTGCACATCTTCAACTTTCGTGAACCTCTGGTCTTTCAAATTTGATGACATCGCTCTGAATAAGTGGTAATCTCAGGGATATAAGTCTGGAAAATACGCCGCATGCTGTAAAACTTCCCAGCCTAAGGAGAAGATAAGTTCCTGGGTTGATTTTGCTGTATGTGGACGAGCGTTGTCATGCAGAATTTTCACCTTCCGCCTTCCTTGGCCCTAAAATGGTCTTTTTTCCTCCACTTAATTTGATCAGTTTTGCCTGATAACATTTGGAAGTTACAGTTTGACTAGGTTCCAGAAGCTCGTAGTAAATGACTCCTTTCCAATCCCACCATATTCATTTTTGTAACTGATGTTGATGGCTGGCCTGGATTTAAGATCTAGGACCTTTATGCATTTAGGATTATCGTACGAAATCCACTTTTCATGACCCGTAATGATTTTGTGCAAAAATTTTTTTCTTTGTACCAAGAAAGCCAATTCATGCAGATGTCAACTCTTGGGTTTTTGTTTTCTTCAGTCAGTTTTTGAGGAACCAATTTTCCTTTCTTCTGTAATAGCGGCTCTCATTCATAAGTTGAGCCTTTGATTTTTAAACGCGACTAGAAAGCGAACTGCCGATGATCTGCGATTTAGAACTTCATACAATTATAAAAAACGCAATATACTACATATAATGAATGATAGTATTATATTTTTTATTATTTCAGATACATAAAAGGGACAAATAATAGCTTCGGAAATATTAGCCACAGTTATGAGAATTTTCCAAATTGTGTAACAGAAAAATTACATTTTTTGGTGGATAAAATTGATAGAGCCCCAATATCAGATAAGATAGTTGATTTTGGGATGAATAATATTTTACATTTAATGATTTCTCATTTTGAGCGCGACGTATGAGTCAGCTGGTCGTATAGCCATCGCCGTAGGATCTAGCATCAAAACGTCCGGGGTCCTGTCCGTAGTAACGATGTCGAACGAGGATAGTAATGTTGCTATTCCCATTTTCAAAGCCAATTCAGCGAACCTGAATCCTATATAAAACAAAATAATATAGAGTATCTCTAAAAAATTAAATAAAAATGACGAAAACGCACATCGCACAAAAAACGAATGACACAATATGACCAAGTTATATAATGAAAGAATTAAAATTGCCTTGATAGAGAATAATCATTAGGGATCGGAAACATACGGAAAACTGATGGATAGATTATTGTCTATTTAACAATCTTCTATAATTTATGAGTAATGCGTGGAGAAATCTCGATCAAAACAGGCCAAAATTACTTTATGATGTTTAAATTACGTTTTCTAATCTAACATTTCCGTATGTATATAAATTTAAGAATCTTCTAAAGAGAATAGGAATACTTCAAAATTTATCGGTTGTTCGGAAAATTTTAGCAAAAAAAACCATACAAATAAACCACTTTTGTTGAATTTTAATGAAAAACCAGTACATTATGAAACAGCATGAAAAACCAGTAGGTACATAGCTTTTCAGATATTTTAGAACATTCTTCGGCTTTATTTTTCTTCAGTTTTCGACTTCATTTCGAATTAAACGAATTACATTTGGTGTTTTTTTTTGTATGGATGAGAATATGAACCCAGCAAAAGCATGTTTGAACTTTTGCAATGATCACACATTATTTTATTTATTTTATTTATTTATTTAAGAATTAATTACTATAAAACATTGATTAGCTTACAAAATTAACAGGAACCGAATGGCAAAACCTCAACCTTTTGCTTATTTGTTTCTGTCACCCAACTGGGACTAGCCCGTTCTAGGGTGGACAGGACTCCAATATTACAATCAAGTTTGCTTGATTGCTTGGTTGCCTACAAATGTACAAGTTTTATTAAAAAGCTAATGACACTAAATTGCCCTAAAATGTGGTCTTCAGAATAAAATAAAAAATAATAATAATAAAAAAATATTAAAAATATATAATAAATAAAATGCAATTGCATTATTAAATCGGCAATAAATATAATATAAAATTCGATTAAATAATATAAATAAAGTTATATGTGAGAAAAGAAAGAAACAGTCATTAATATTTAATATTATGTTTTAAGTACCTAATATAAGATTTAATATAAAAATACCTAGTCTAAAAGTATAATTCATTGTCAAAGTCAAATATTTTTTGGTAGTTAGTTCAATGTTAAAAAATACTTAACATATAAGTTTAAAAATATGTTAATAATTTGTGCACCTAAGTTTTATTATACTATTATTTCTAACATTTGATGTATGGTTAGTCTGTCATGATTCGATAACCATTTCTTTAATTTATTTTTGAATTCCCTAAATGTCAAATTCATTTTTATTTCCATATTGATCAGATTGTAAAATCTCGGCGCAATGAAAGAGTAATGTCTTTGACCAAATGATGTTTTCCTTCTGGGTATTATTAAGCTATTTTCTACAACTTGTCTCGTTGGTCGCCGGTTCTGAATTATTCCTAAATTTGAGTTTTGTCCAAAAATAAGAGGGAAGTTTTTAGAAAAAGTTGCCTCCATACTCATAATATTTAGTAGTTTTACCAAACTCAGACTCTCACCAAAAGATATTATTTAAACCTTTTTCGTAGTATTTCGATAATTGTGATCCTACGATATGAATTTTTGGGTTTAGAATCGCTCAGTGTCTGGATTGGGATGGATTCTTTTAGGATAAATAACAACATGAAACTTACCTATACAGATTCTTGGTCCAATACCGAATGGGAAGAAAGAATATGGCACAATATTCTGGCGGTTCGCTTTTGAAAATCGTTCAGGATCAAATTCCATAGGATTTGGCCAGTATTTCGGATCTCTATGAATACCGAGAGCAGTAAACATAACTAACTCGCCTTTTTTGATCTGAAAGCAAAAAATCAATATAAATTGATTAAATAGAACCATAGTTTATTTAAAATATTGATAGTATGCTAAATTATTATACCGTATAGGGTTTTCCTCCGGGTCTGGGGGCACCAATATCTATGTCTCGAACACAAATTCTGTCACCGCCCATCGCATATTTTCTTTGCGTTTCTGAAGAAAATAATAATAAACATTCTTAATGTTATTATTACCAATGCTTGTAAAGATATTGTAAAGAATTATATTAGTAAAAAACAGTGCATTAATAGAGCAAAGAGTTTCATTGATATTTACATATTTATGTAATCTAGAAAAAGTAAACAATCAGGCTACCTCAAATCCTTCAACAATATCGTCAAATTCATGTTTGTATTTTAAAAAAAAGTATTATATTTCTTCGGAACATACCTGATATTACCATATTGAGGTATTCCATTCCCCGCAGTACGTCATATGTGAACTCTCCGTGAGCGGCGAAGGCTTCGTCAACTTCAACCTGAAGTTTCTTCTGTAGGTCCTGATTCATGGCGAGTTCATACATAACGAATCCCATGCTAGATGAACCCGTATCTACTCCGCCTATCATAAACATAGCGGCTTGGCTTGTTAACTCATCTAGGGACCATTCTACAGCAAGAGATAATCAATTAAATTAATGGATGGATGATGGAAAAACTCTTTAATGTTACGTTAAAATAATACAATGGTGGAGCAATGCAATTTGGGAACCTAATAGGCCTTGTTGACGTTGGCCGCTAAGACCCATATGTTCAGGGTCGTTCGAACTCACGGGCCAACACCCATACGGCGGCCTCCACGCAAAAGTGCGAACCCGGGTAGGACTTTGGCCTGCGGGCCATTTTCCCCTAGGAGTCAACATTTGGGAGCTCCTGGACGGTTTGGGCACCGTGCGGCGTCAGTCAATCGATTGTGGATTCTGACCGACAGCCGGGGGAGTTTGTACACAGTACTGTCTCTTATGGAGCAGGGGTAGTAGTTCACCTTAAGGCAACTGCTCTTTAAACGACCAATCGGCTACCCGATTCCCGGTGAAGATCCGGATAAAGGACGCCGTGGTCCGCGATAGATTCGGTAGACACCGCATCACCGCTACGTAAGGAAGACGACAGCGTAAGCGACCTCGAACTCGTAACCAGTCTGGAGACCGGAGTAACCTGGTTGCAACTGGTAGTAAGTGCGCGAATGTCGGCCGGCTGGGTAACATACCGGGTTATCTCGCGGATAAGGCGTTGGTCTTTTACGGGCATGTGGAGTAGCTTGACGGTGGACTGTTGTTGTCCTTAGTCTGCTGCGCTCATCTCACGGGAGACAGAACGATCAAATTTCGTTAAAATTTCCTGAGGTGACGGGTTCGCCCGTTGTAGTCGACAGCTCTAGTTGTACCCTTAAAACGGTAGCGAACGGTTTCGTGCAGCTTGGGTCACAAGATCCATTTTGTTCTCGGATCAGCTCAACTCACGATTCAGCTCCTATTCAGAAGCCTCCTCGTGCGGAAGGCTACCCCGGGTAAGACTCCCGCGTCTCAGGCCTCACAAGCTGGTGGACCGGTTTCTACGGTACTGGACCGTTTGCGCACCGTTCGGCGACGCCAATCGTTTGTGCACTCTGACTAATTGCTGAAGGAGTCTGGAGATTATGAAATTATACTGTCTCCTAAGCAGCGAAGGTGGATGTTGACCTGTTGTCATACCACTCTTGAAATGACCACTCGATCCCGTGTGGCAATACGGGAACGCCCAGGTCCGCGATAAATTCAAATTGAATTACCGCTTTAATTACAACAGGTAGAAGCCGCGTAAGCGACTTTGGACCCGTAACCAGTCGGGAGGATGGAGGTATCCTGAAGGTTAGCTCCATACGGAAATATCCTACCAAAACTGGTAGTACATTCATGGCAGGATGCTGGCAGTACTTTGGCTCCAGGATGCTTGCAATTGGCTGACACCAGGATACCGGTACTGATCTTCAACAGGATCCTGTTACAAGGCTGCCTTGAGGAAGGGGGGAAGGGGGGGGGGGCACGCGGGGGTGGATTAAGGCTGAAAGGGGCGGCGGGGTGTAAGGTTGGGGGAAAGGGGGGGAGGGGGTTTGCAGGGAAGGGGGGGTGCGGAAGAAGGGAGGTGAGAGGTTGCAGGGGGGAAGGGAAGAGGGGCCGTGGTTGGAGGGTGTGCATGGCGGGAGGGGTTGCGGGGGATTGGGGATGTGGAGGAAGGGTGAGTAAGGGGGGAGGGGATAGGGGTTGAGGGATGGTTAAGGGGAGAGGGTTGGTGGGGAGAGGGAGGGTGCGTGGTGGTATTTTAAAAGCGGGAAAATGTCATACCTTTTTATAAAATCATTAATATTATAAATACATATAATATTGAAGTTGTTAGATATTTTAACTAAAGAGGATAGATTTTTCAGTTTTTAACAGCATTATGGCCGGTAAATAAACCAGCCATCTGGCAGAACTGCAGAAATAGAGTTGTCAACTACAATGGGCGAACCCGTTACCTCAGGAAGTTTTAACGATTAGTCGTTCTATCTCCCGTGAAGTGAGCGCAGAAGACTTGGAGAAAACAGTCCACCATCAAGCTCCGCCACATGCCCGTAAGAGACCAACGCCTTATCCGCGGGATAAACAGGTATGTTACCCAGCGGGCTTACACTAACGCCCTTACTTCCAATTTCGACCAGATTACTCCGGTCTCTAGATTGGTTACGAGTTCGAGGTCGCTTGCGCGGTCCTCTCCCTTATGAAGCGGTGAAACGGTGTATACCGAATCTATCGCAGACCACGGCATCCTTTGCCTGGCTGTTCCACCCGGGATCGGGTAGTCGATGGTCGTTTCGAGGGCAGTCGCCGTAAGGCCAGCAACCACACCCGCTCTATAGGAAACAGTACTGCTTCCAGACTCCCCCGACTGTTAGTCAGAATGCACAATCGATTGGCTTACGCCGCACGGTGCGCATACCATCCAGGAGCGCCAGAAGGTTGATTCCTAGGGTAAACTAGCCCTAAGGCCAGAGTCCTACCCGGGCTCGCACTTCATGCCTGGAGGCCGCCAGTTGGGTGTTGACCCGTGAGTGTGACCAACCTTGAACAGAATGGGTCTTCGTGGCCAACTCAGCAAGGGCCCATTAGCTCCCAAACCATTGCGTTCAGAATCAATTACTGCAGCACTGCAGGAGTTGATTCTGAACGCAATGGTTTCATATCTACCTTATGCTCGCTCGCGCGATGCGTCGGTCCCATTAAACCTTTCAAGAACTGTCGCCGCTGCACCCTTTATCGCATTAAAAACTCACCTTTTTTCTTCGAGACATTATTATGATTATCCCATTCCTCGTCTAATAAAACAAAACTGTTTAATTGTACCGATCTTTTGTCGTCTTCCAGAGTCTCTACAAGCAAAAAAATTAATTGTTTAATATTGTTAATTAATTAGCTTACGTATGAAAAAAAGATGTGTTACCATTTCCCATTCTCATTAGGACGTCTATAAAGTCACTTTTTTGTATATTGTTTTTGTGCCTATAGCGAATTTTTTTCGCGACAATTTGCTTGAAGTAATCCAAAATGGCGGGTGAAATAAACTTTATTTTTAATATCTGAAAATAATAAATTACCTAGTATTTCGAAATCCGTATTAGGTATATCTCATTAACATAAAATACCAGAATACAAAAAACTATGTGCCATATCCCTTTAGATCAGTTTTGAATCCATATCTCTATAACTAGTTTTACAGATTCACTAGCTGTTGCCCGCGGCTTCGCTAAGCGTAAAGTTTCGAATCGATATGGTAATTTAAGTAGGGTGGCGTTTATTTGCCTTTTTAGACGCCACCTTTAGATGCATGCTACCTATATCGTAGACGTACGCGTTTTGTTCCTTGCCACCCGTGCCGCCTTCCGCTGAACGCTGACCTTGCTAGGCCATCAGCCGCGGCCTCCGCCTGCTAGGTATTTCGAGATGCTTGCAAGCGTTACTAATTTCATGATATCTCTATAACTATACTACCTAAACACTTACAGTAAATGGATAATTTTATCTTTATAAACCACCCTTGATCATGGATATTTTTTTTGATAAGGATTCCTATTTTATTGCTAATGTCTTCAACAAACACTGCATACTTATTTTTTTATTTTATTTAGACATAAAAGCAGTTATTGCAGCTTAACCCCTGGGTGGCCACGCACGCCGATCGGCTTTTTTCGTATTATCCGTATTGTATAAACAGCCGGTCATTGAAGCCTGCCATTGAATAAGCCATCGTTATATATTAGTATCGTTATATATTAGTATCTATAGTTTTATTATATATTAGTATCGTTATATAGCATCGTTATATATTAGTATTAGTAGCACACACCTTCTACAAACAAATTTTCGAGAGTTTTGAAAATTTTGAGTGGATTGACTGGCTTCTGAAAGTTTAAATATAATAGTTGGATATATGCTGTCGCTGACTTTTTTATAGATCACTCTGAGGCCAATGTTTTTGTGCTATATTATTTTCATAAATATTAAACCTTTTCGTAAGCGCACGCCGCTAAAGCAACTCAGCAGCTCAGTTTTCTCCGACTTGATTTATAAATATCATGATTTCGTATTGAAAACTAATATATATCACAATAAAATATAGCCCATATAGCCTATATAGCAAAATATAGCACTCATCGATAATGGATGGAGCTTTCCATTAGTGAAAGAGTTTTTAAAATCGGATGAGTAGTTTTGGAGATTACCCCCTACATACCAACTTACAAACATTACCTCTTTATAATATTAGTGTAGATGACTCATCCAGGAATAAATCTAGCCACCTTTAGTGCTAAAGGCAAGAAATCCTAATATTAAACAATTTCAGGTAAGTTTTTTAGTGTTTGTTGGAAAATACAACAAGAGGCGATTTTGTTTTAATTCTTAATTGTGTATCATATTCAACTAGTTGTAGTCTATGGTGGTCGTCATAATGTACACATATTTCCATAAATACAAATTATCTGACTTAAGTTATTGTCAAACTAGGTATTTTATATTAGTATTATCGCCAACTCTTTTGAAAAAATATATAGGTATTCCTAGCCTAGTAATCCAACTTACGGTCGTCCAAAAGAGTTTATTGCAGCTGCTAAAATTAAAAAGATATGATTAGGAGCCTTAGTATGTAGGTGGATATTTTACTTCAGAAGACTTAATTGCTTATTCCCGGAAACGTATCGTAGACAAAATATTTTCAAGTGTTTTTCCCTTGCTTTGATAAAAAATACGATGAACCGCTTTGCAACACTCTCACCTGCATTAGCCTTGGCATGACAGAGAATCCATACAATTTCATCAATTTCCTAAAATCCAACACAGCCATTGCAATTGTATTCTTCAAGAATAATTTATGTTCTTCCTTAAACGTATTAACTTCTATTCCAAATCCGGCCATGGCTGTTAAATCAACGAAGTAACGATTCATTCCGTCTTTTATGTTTATTTCTAGCGTTGTATTATCTGAAATAGAATATTATTAATAATAATTATACATAAGTAATATCCTGGTTTATTGATAAAGGAAAGTGCTACTGATGAGGAATCTACCTTTTTGCTGCAAAAGAAAGTTATTAGGTAAATATACGGACTATGTTCTAGTGACATCGCTAGAACTTAAGTAAATAGAAATTATGTAATCTACTCAAAGGAGAATAGGCATTTTGGGTCTACCCTTCAATCTCTCCAATAAATATAAACCATATATTAATAGATAGATCTCTTTGTGTGGAATATCTATTACTATCAAGATTGTGTAAAAAATAAATATAATATAAGCTAAAATAATAATTCAGAAAAAAAAACTTTTATGAATTATAATAAAATGTAAAGTAGTAAAATATATATTACTAGCTGTACCCGGCCACGCATTGCTGTGGCTTAGTCGGGTTTTATGGAAAAGAAATAAAATAGAAAGCACGCGTTTCTAATATGTTTAATTTAATAATGCTTGTTGATTAAGCACAATATATTTTCTAGATTCATTGGCTGTGCAGATATAAAGATTTTCTGAATCTATCGCGGACCAAGGCGTCCTTTGCCCGACTCTGAACCGGGATCGGATGGCCCATGATCATTTCAAGAGCAGTCGCCGTAAGGTAGGCAACCACCCCCGCTCTATAGGAAACAATACAGTTCCCAGACTACTCCGACTGTTAGTCGGAGAGCACAATCGATTGGCTTGCGCCGCTCGGTGCGCAGACCGTCCAGGAGCGCCAGAGGTTTGATTCCCAGGGGAGACTGGTTGACCCAGTGTCCTACCTAGGTTCGCACCCCATGCGTGGAGGCCATCGGATGGGTGTTGACCCGTGAGTGTGACCGACCCTGAACACATGGGTTATCGTGGCCACCTCATCATGGGGCCGTTAGCTCCCTCGTGCCCTTGCTTTCGTGCTGAAATAGCTGACGTGTGTAGAATGTCGTAGTATCGCTCCAGTCAACAAAGTGTGTTTTCGTGATTGCACAGTAAGGCAGTCCATTACTGATGCCTGCCGCTGTCTACCACTCGGTTGCGAAAGGCAGGGACATGCCGCTGCTCCAGCCACCTACGCCGCGCAAACTTGGCATAGAGCCCCCTTATCCCAATGACCACGAAGTCCTGGAGAGGGATCCTCAGCGCCGTCGGGCTGACTTCTTCGGCTTCGATAGAGATGTCTTCAACTTTCCGCAGCCTTCAGACGTTTTCGAATGAGCCCACCTACGCCGATTTAGCGGCTAGGGAGGGCCCTTCGCCGCTGCCGCGCGCACCGATGCGTACCGTACCGCAACACTTAAAGCAGGCGTCGCGCTTCGTTGTGGATAGCTGGAGAGGTGACCAGAACCCCCGATTACTCTCCGCGTCAAGTTTGGGCGAGCGCCGAACATGACGCCGCTTGAAAGTGGTGGCGGCTTCCGATTCCGCCTGGCCGAGGACGCTGATTACCGCATCATCGAGGACCATCTTCACACCCTGGGGAGCTCGGTTGCATGGCACACCTACACGCCGCCAATAGAGAAGGAAGCGAAGATTGCGATAAGAGCAGAAAACACGATTCAGGCGGAGGTTACCGAGGGGCTAGCCGACAAGAAGTTTTGAGGAGGGCGGTGTGCCATTTTCTACGCTGTCATCCGGAAGAACGTGGACTGGCGCGCGGTCTATTAGCTCCCGGATGGAGGTCGAAACTAAAAATATTATTTTAAATTCAGTAATATTTTGGTTCAATCCTTTGACAAAAAAGTCAGCAAAATATTCAGCTAATACAAATTTGATATCAAACATGGTGATGCATTAAGTCACTTCGTTTGACAAGTAAGATCTATTCGATTTTATATATAACATGGTAGAACGAAATTTGTACCAATTAACCAAGTGTAAATTGTTGTGTCTGGGTGCATTATCTGAAATATAATGAATAGATTTATCTGATATATAATGAGAGCACTTCTTTACCGATGTGGCCATATAAAACTGTTATATGCTTATAACTATGGGGTGTCGAGGCACTAGTGTAGATGAGACCACAACGTACGATGCACATTGGTGAAGGCTCACATTGCATTGATGGGTCGCAGGCGAACTAATAATTACTGGTACTCTTGGTGCGCGTATATGTCGAGGAGGTTGAGGTTGAGGAATCCAGCGTGGAGGTGATCACAGTGATTCAATACACTAAGGTATATGGTTGACTGAATGATCCCTGAATGCTTGCGTAGGTGTGTCCCAGCATTATTCTTCGAGATATAGTGGTAACTTGGTGTTTTCATTTGATCTGTTGAGCGGCGAATATCCTCGCTTGGGTTATCCATTCGCAATAGGACATTTGATCAATATCATAAGGATTCTGTTTACACAATGACAAGCGCCGCACTGGAAGAATCACAATCAATGTGCCACTTTATAGATAGTTATATTGTAGTACACCTCCGAATCGTAGCCGATTTTACTCAAAAAATCCATCATCATCGATTATAGTATCAGTTACTTACCTTCATTTGATTCCTTATTCTCAAAAAATTCTTGGTAATGTGATATCATTTGTTTAGAAGCTTTCAGTAATAAATATGTCATCGCTTTCAGTCGATTCGGGGCGAATGCAGGCATCAATGATTTTCGCAAGTGCTTCCATTCATCTCCTGAAATAGTTTTTTATAATATAATATAAATGAAATGCTGGTGTTGTTGCGGCCAAGTCTTGAAAATAAATATATAAACAGGGTTAGTTTTTAATTAATAGCATCCTTCAAGTTAGTAAATCAGTATGAGCAAATAGGTAACTTTAAATATAATTTTTGGCAAAAGAAAGTTGTTTTTTTTTTTTTGTAAATTAGATTTTTTTACTGATAAATAAAAGTTTGACTAGCTCTGAGACCGCTGCAACATTCAGCAATATCGCGACAAAAACATTATTCGACAATTATCGCGACAAAAACATTATTTTTGTGTTTTCCAAAAAAACATTTCGAAGGTTGCTTATTTGCTCGTACTGATTCACCCATGGTGAATTATATCAATAAAAAAGTTGCATCATTTTTAATTAGAATTGCCTTTTCACCTCAAAAATTTTCGTTTTTACCCCTTTTACTTAATTTTATATTAACTCAGCAATACCTGTAAGATTTTTCTCTGGAAATTCTTTTCGCGTTCCAAAGCAAATCTTTGGCCAGTTCATCAGAAATAAATATGGATCGTTTGTAATCACGTATGTCTGATAAGATGGGTCAAGGTTTTGCCATTGGTTTTAGAATATATATTTTTTAATTCGTAATAACATTATTTTTCTTTCCGATTGAAATCTATTTTACATTAATCGATTTTGGTTTAGTTTCAGATTTCTTGAGAGGAACACGAATGAAACATATCTCGGTAGAGACTTAATTGCATTTGGCAAACACTGCAATCTTATGGAAAATGCTATTTTTCCAATATGATGTAGTATTTTCTTAAATATGGTGGAGGTAAAAAAATATTTTGGTCGCTTGTACGAGTATATAAGAAATTTTAACCAAAATGTATATGAGGTATTTACAATGTGGTTTTGGCTTAACAACACATTTGTGTACCGAATTTCAAGTCCCTCAGTCCATTATTTCAAGATTGAAATAATTATATAATTATAGTCATTCTAGCGCACCGATTTCAACCACAAACTTTTCAACCCTTGCCAATACCAAATTATGCCTGCATGCCAAATTTCATGCAGGCATCATTTGGCCTCAAACGGACGAAGCGTTTGGGTGCTATCGTGGAGAAATACGCATACACAGACACACAGAAGTGTGTCTGTGTAGGCGTTCACACCACTTTCCCTCTGCCGGGAAAGTATCAGTTCATATTCTCCCAGTCGCAATACTCCTTGCTAGCTAGACATATTTTATATGGCTTCAAGTTGACCGTAGATCAAGGCCGGTACATCTATCACCTTGACAAAGTCATTGCTGCTATTCGCGATGTCATTATCCACTTAGTGGCACCTTCCAACAAGACTTTCCCCCCTCAAAAATAAAATAAAATGATGGGCCCGTCTTGGGTTGCAGTATTTCATAGCAACGCCGTTCTTATTTATTGTTATGCCAATTTTAAAAGTTTATTGTTTTCGAGTTAAATTTATTATCGATATCAAATAGTGATAGATATATTGAACTCAAATGTATAGAAGTATTTGAATGCAGATCTGAGAATTAAAATGAGTATGATTGTGGAATCATGGTCATTATTTTAATTCAGTACATATATAATATACAGAAAATGCGACAAACATTAAAGTTAATACATGAAATGAATATTAGAATCATGCAGTTAATCTGAGTTTAAGAACAGATTAAATGATAACATTACAATGTATTTATTACATGGAAACAGACAATATAACATGACAATAAAAATCATACCTTTTAAGCCGAATAGCGACTGACCAACCAACATATCCTGTTTATCGTCCACCACCATACTGTGATCAGTGAAGTGATCGAAGTGTTTGATAGCTATATCCTTGGTCAGCTCCAAATCTCTTATCAGAAAAACTGGACTTGTTCCCAAGTAGAAAATCACAAACCTGGCAACAATGATATTAAAATTCAATACGGTAGTCTAATAAAGCATTTGATATAGTTTTAAGTCTTGATTGCATGAATCGTTCAGTCATTTTATGTTGCCTAATATTACTTGTTATGGCGGACATCAATACACACTGGTGCTTGTTGGTGTATCTTCAATTACAATAAATCCTTTGACAAAATACATTCTGCAATATATTTTTCATCCCATCTATTCAAAAAGGACGACTTGGTTCGCCTTTAAGTGCGCCCAAAAGTGGTGTTTTCTATAAGAAACTTTATAAGTGCGCCGCAATTATCTTTACGGCTCACTTTTTGAATAAGTGCGCCGCAATTAATCATTGCGGCGCACTTTTTGAATTTGGAACATCTTAGTCTTCAGAGCCGAAGAAATCGAACGCAAATATTGTTTGAATAAAGACTGGCTGGTACGACGGCCCCTAGTCGCGCTGCCGGCTGAATAAAAAAAAACAAATGAAATTAAAAACTCGCGAACGCCATTGTTTTTATCGCCCTCGTTTTTATTTCAAACACGCTTTTAGACATTATTTCAAACACGCAGAATATGAAATCTACAACAATCTCAATTCCTAATAAAACTGTAACAATAAATATTCATAATTGCGAAAATGTCTCAAATGTGTTTAGTTGTTTTATTATTAGATAGTATTTAATTTCAATTTAGTTGATACTCTATGTTTTATTAGATATTAATATTACAATAAAATATGAGGCGCCTTTTATTTTCTCATAGAGGGTGATGAAAAGTAGAGTGTATCACTCGGGCGCAAAATATTTTTGGCTCGAGCGCTTTTTTGAATCCCTCGCTACGTTCAGGATTCTACTAAAGAATCCTTCGTTACGCTCGGGATCCTACTCTAGAATCCCTCACTTCGCTCTGGATTCAAAAAAGCGACCTCGCCGTAAAAATATTATTTTGCTCCCTTGTGATACAATCTACTATTGCGGCTCACTTTTTGAATAAGTGGGCCGCAATTTATCTTTGCGGCGCACTTTTTGAATTTGGAACATCTTAGTCTTCAGCGCCGAAGAAATCGAACGCAAATATTGTTTGAATAAAGACTGGCTGGTACGACGGCCCCTAGTCGCGCCGCCGGCTGAATAAAAAAAAAACAAATGAAATTAAAAACGCGCGAACGTGAATTGTTTTTATCGCCCGCGTTTTTATTTCAAACACGCTTTTATTTCAAACACGGACATTATTTCAAACACGCAGAATATGAAATCTACAACAATCTCAATTCCTAATAAAACTGTAACAATAAATAATCATAATTGCGAAAATGTCTCAAATGTATCAAATATCTCAAATGTATATAACGTCAATTGTTTTTGTCGCCCGCGATTTCGACAATTTTCACGGATTGTAAGAAATTCATCGTTTTGTTTTGCAAAATGATTTCTTCAAGTGACAGTGAAATTATAGATTTAACTCCTGAAAGCATTAGAACTGAGGCAAGAAATATGATTGATTATCTATTACCTGCAAAATCCCGGGAGAAATATATGAAAGCCTATGGAAATTTTATTGAATGAGAAATGCAAGAGGCGCCAAGAATTTTACAGAATCTGTGTTTTTGGCCTACTTCCAGTACTTAGCCACAACTAAACAACCATCCACTCTTTGGAGTACCTACTCAATGTTAAAATCAACAGTCAGTTGTAATAACGACGTAAAACTGGAAACATATTCGAAATTAATAGCGTATCTGAAGAGGATGTCTGATGGATTTAAACCTACAAAATCCAAAGTGTTCTCAATCAAAACCGTGTAGATTTTCCTGACAAAGTCTTTCTTGCAGTAAAAGTAAGTAACTATGTATATGGTGGATTAATAAAGTATAACCGTAGTGTTTTAAAATGCGCATTTTATTGTAACCTGTACTTCGATAGATACTAGTCTTATTCACATACGGTTTTGTTACAGGTGGCTTTAATTTTCGGAATACATGGAGCTTATCGTGGCAATGAACTTTTAAAAATAACTGTTGATGATGTCGAAAATCACTGTTAGTAAAGCTGAGGGACATAAAAACAAAAATTGACCGATCCTTCGTAATCCGAGGAGAATACAAAACTATTGTACAAAAATACCTGAACCTGCGTCCTGCTGATATGAAAAGCAATCGGTTTTTCATCCGTTATCAAAATGACAAGTGCTTCAAGCAAGTTATGGAAAAAAATTAAATTTCTAACATGCCACAAGGAATCGCTACTTATTTGAAGTTACCACATATCAAGCTGTATACAGGACATTGTTTTCGTCGTACTTCTGCTACCCTTTTGGCAGATTCTGGAGCGGACTTAACTGTTCTCAAGCTACATGGAGGATGGTAGTCGAGTGCTGTAGCAGAGGGGTATATAGAAGATTCCATTGAGAACACGGCGAAAACATGTGAACGCATCGTGGAAAACTAAATTGCACTCTTCAGGTAATCCATCCATGCCACTATCGCCGCGCCCATCTACATCAAAACAACAAGATTCACAGTCACATGTTCCTTAAAATGAGCCAGATTCGGACATTATTTCAAACACGCAGAATATAAACTCTACAACAATCTCAATTCCTAATAAAACTGTAACAATAAATATTCATAATTGCGAAAATGTCTCAAATGTAAATATAACTGTTTAGTTGTTTTATTATTAGGTAGTATTTAATTTCAATTTAGTTGATACTCTATGTTTTATTAAATAATAATGTTACAATAAAATATGAGGCGCCTTTTATTTTCTCATAGAGGCTGATGAAAAGTAGAGGGCACAAAATATTTTTAGCTAGGGCGCTTTCTTGAATCCCTCGCTAAGTTCAAAATTCTACTAAAGAATCCCTCGCTACTCTCGGGATTCTACTATAGAATCCCTCACTTAGCTCTGGATTCAAAAAAGCGCCCCTCGCCGTAAAAATATTATTTTGCTCTCTTGTGATACAATCTACTATAAAAAATGAGCGAACGTTTGATATTTCGCGTTCAAAAATATATATTTTTTATAATCTTTTATTACAAGCTTTTATTTACTTTGCAATGTATGTTAGTATGTATACTTGTTTAGGTCAAATCTTGCAAGCTCAATTAGAACCACTTGCTCTTGTCCTATGAGGTATTACAAGTTGGTTCAGTTCCGGTGACATGACCTGATTCTACAACTAGTATCTCTCCCAATCTTCCACGGTCAACAGCACAGACACACAATTTTATATACATACGCATTCAATTATAATAGCGCGTTCTAAATTTCACCATCACATGTTGCTGCATCCAGGGTTGGCTCCCGAAGAGGGACTCCTCAACGGTCAACAGCACAGAAACGAAATTGTGTATACGCATTAAATTATAATAGCCTGTTCTAAGTTTCACCGCGACAGGGCTGCTGCACCAAGGGTTGGCTTCCAACGAGGGGACTCCTCAACGGTAGACAGCACAGAAACGAAATGTTGAATACGCATGCAATTATGATAGCCCGTTCCAAGTTTCACCGCGACAGGGCTGCTGTACACAAGGTTGGCTTCCAATGATGGGACTCCTCAACGGTCGATAGCACAGAAACGAAATTTTGTATACGCATTTAATTAAGATAGTCCGTTCCAAGTTTCACCGCGACAGGGCCACCGACGCGACATCGACCCAGGGTTGGCTCTCAACTGCCAACAGCACAGACACTAATTTTTGGATACGCATTCAAAATTGTGTATACGGATTTAATTTGATAACTCATTTTGTTTTTAAAAATCCGAGGTTAAAATTGAAACCAACCTGTCTTCGGGAAATTGGTTGTAGACGTCAGCCATAATAACCGATAAATGCCGTTTTGCGCGCACCATGTCTTTGACGTTTCCAAAAGGAAATAATGGCTTCTCCGAATTTATTCCCAGATCTTTAAATTTCTTCACATTCTTCTCAAAGCGATATCTGAAATATAGATACGAAATAAAAAAAGATGAAAATATACCGATACAAAGAAGGGCGACTGTCATCTTTACGGATACTGCTAATCTGTACTAATAGAGTCAGATTCATTGAAATTTATTTTCTCCTATTTAGATATCTACGCTTCTCAACATGTTATTTGTTTTGACGATAACGAGACGCGCCGGAGATAAAATACCGAGTCAGTATCAAGCGAGGCATATCAGGTATCCTTATCCATCAAAAAAGTAACTTGGATTAACTTTTGTCACGTAATTTGGGGTTTAGGCTACTTTTGACGTATGTTAAGATTGCACGATTGTCTTATAAAATAGACAAGAAAATATGATTTCATTGTACAATTGTTTATTTGAAATTAATGTAAAACCGTATAAATATTTCAAAGTGTCTCCTTTGATGATCAGGGAAGCGGCATGGGGTGGGGCATTGAAACTATAATTGGAGCATTTTATTCAAGCTAAGGGTTTTTTAATAACGATGCGAAGGTTTAGTCTGGTTCTGGCGTGAGGATTCATCTTAGTGGTTGTTCTTTCCGGTCAGCGCCGGTGCGGTCACCGGAAATTCGTCGTACCCATAAAACTGGAATTATCGTTTTAACTCTACCAAAGTCAAAGATCCTCATGACGACAAACTGCTCTGCCGGTCAGGGAGAAGCAGGCCGAGCAAGGATTTGTTGGCGCTCTAAAGCGCGGTGACCCCTCCGGGGGCCCCGCACTTTGGCTCTCAGAAGTAGGTAGTATGTCGATTCATAAATTGAGGGTCTTTGAAATATTTTTGTTCAAATCACTACTCAATAGGGGCATACGCGTTCACTCTCCACCGTCGATTCCTATCCCAGTCGTCCCCATTTCCTACATTTACAAAACGTTCCCAAATTCAAACCCTATGCTCCCCTCCCACCCACCCCTCACCTCCCACTGACACATTTTCATTTGTTTCACATATTAAAACTTATTTACAATCTAAATAATATCCTGTAGGGGAGGAAAGTAATAATAAGCAAGACGCCCACGTCACAGTATACCAGACAGTTGCTTCTCTTAGAACAAAATTGACGTCAGGAATCTTAAGGGCTACCACAAATCGTAATATGATTACTCGTCTTCTTCTTCAAGCATCGTCCCGGCCATATTTACGGTGACTCGGCGACGCAGATGCTATTATGCTACCGATTTGTTCTGAGAAACCATATGGCGTCGACTCGTAAATCTGCATAAAAAAAGTAATAACACCCGACGTAAGAGCGGACACAAACTGCGCCCACAGCGCGTCACAGCCCACAGCGCCGTAACTATTTGCCGGACGAGATACGACTTACCCCTCGCCCCACGTCCGTCGCACCCTCTTCCCGCATTGCCTTGGAGCTCTTGAGTGAACTCACTGGGTGTTATTATATTTTGCCCACGTCGTACGATTGGGAAAAAAGGAGATATTATAGCTTTGAATTCAGATATAACTCGTTCTGTCGACAATGCTTTTGTGAGAACAGGCGTTTTCGTCCTCGTTTTCCGGCTTGTAGTTTTATTCCGCGGTGGTTTCATCGGGATCTGTTATAAGCTCTAGTCAGAAAATGCGTTGGAAAAGTGATCTAATCCGACAAATCCGCAGTTAACTTCTTTCTCTCGCCATGTTTTGTCCTCTCCCTTTCTTCGGCAGCTAGCGTTCAGAATTTCCAATTAGGTGAAATAGCTCTCGGCGTGGAGTTGCTAGTATGGTCTTTTTTTTCCTGTGGGAATTTAACTTGGTATCCCCACAACAACAAAAAACAAGCAAATCGAATACCGTCCTTTGAATTATGAATACTATATAATCAATTGAAATGGCTTCAAATTAGACCGAGCACGGCTTCCTAAATAATAAATCCGTGATTTAAAATATCTTGCAATTCAGTGACTATATTATATGAGCAACATTCAACTCTCTTACTTAAGTTGATGCTATATACACTGCTTTTAGTAAAACTTTTGACAAAGTGGATCTATATGTCTATATATTTGATTAAGTTGTATTATCTAAAAACTTTTATCACAGTTGAAAATGTTGTGCAATAAAATACAATAGAAATAGGAAAAATATAAATACATTATTGCATTGTTTGGGTACTCACTGGAATACAATACTTTAGTTTATTTATTTTATGCTCAGAAATAAACTTATTTTTTAGCGTGGTAAGTCTTGTTTGATGTTTATTTGATATAATCATAAAAAGACGAAATAACTAAAATAATTATAATGTATAAAACTGCTGTAGATACAATTGTTTTGACGTTTGACAGCAGCCGACGTTCTATTTGGTATCTCGCCAGTGCAACTAAAAAAGACTTTAGTTTATTTTATAAGTGCATTAGTAATTTCATGGTGACCCTTAGAAGGGTCTATCGTAATTTAATGCGTATACAAAATTTCGTGTCTGTGCTGTTGACCGTTTATGAATTCTCTCGTTGGAAGCCAACCATGGGTACCGCAGTCCTGTCTTAGTAAACTTTAGAAAGGGCTATCATAACTGAATGCGTATACACAATTTTGCGTCGGTGTTGTTGACCGTTGAAGAGTTCCCTCGTCGGGAGCCAACCCTGCGTGCAGCCGCCATGTCATGGTAAAACTTAGAAGGGCTATCATAACTGAATGTTATCCAACATTTTGTGTCTGTGCTAATTGACGATTGAGGAGTCCCCTCGTCGGGAGCCAACCCAAGGGGAAGAATCAGGTCATGCTTACCATAAAAAAAAAATGCATTGTCATTTTCAACTTCATATGATAATATTTGAGGTGTTCCATCCATTTCTCATGGATCACATCATTAGAACAGGATTTTGATATAAATTGGACCAATCTGAAATTATATCATTTCAAATAAAAAAGGATTTTTCTAAATCGGTTCATAAATGACGAAGTTCTGAGGTAACAAAAATTTAAAAAAATACAACCGAATTTATAACCTCCTCCTTTTTTGAAGTCGGTTAAAAATACTAAAGATTATCTTCCACGGTCAACAGCACAGACAAACAATTTTGTATACGCATTCAATTATAATAGCGCGTTCTAAGTTTCACCATAAAATGCTGCATCCAGGGTTGGCTTCCAACGAGGGAACTCCTCAACGGTAAATAGCACAGACACAAAATTTTGTATACGCATTCAGTTATGATAGCCCGTTCGCAATTTCACTAAGACAGGACTGCGGCACCCATGGTTGGCTTCCAACAAGGGAACTGCTAAACGGTCAACAGCACAGACCCAAAATTTTGTTGACGCATTCAATTATGATAGGAACTTCCAAGTTTCACCATGACATGGCTAATGTACCCTAGGTTGGCTCCCGACGAGGGAACTCCTCAACGGTCAACAGCAGAAACCCAAAATTTTGTTGACGCATTCAATTAGGACAGGAACGTCCAAGTTTCATCATGACATGGCTGATGAACCCTGGGTTGGCTCCCGACGAGGGAACTCCTCAACGGTGAACAGCAGAGACCCAAAATTTTGTGTAAGCATTGAATTATGATAGCAGTTTCTAAGTTTCACCATGACATGGCTGATATACCCTGGGTTGGCTCCCGATGAGGGAACTCCTCAACGGTCAACAGCAGAAATCCAAAATTTTGTTGACGCATTCAATTATGATAGGGAACGTCCCAAGTTTCACCATGACATGGCTGATGTACCCTGGGTTGGCTCCCGACGAGGGAACTCCTCAACGGTGAATAGCAGAGACCCAAAATTTTTGTGTAAGCATTCAATTATGATAGCAGTTTCTAAGTTTCACCATGACATGGCTGATGTACCCTGGGTTGGCTCCCGATGAGGGAACTCCTCAACTGTCAACAGCAGAGACCCAAGATTTTGTTGACGCATTCAATTATGATTAGCAACTTCCAAGTTTCACCATGACATGGCTGATGTACCCTGGGTTGGCTCCCGACGAGGAACTCCTCAACAGTCAACAGTAGACACACAAATTCGAAATGTCAAAAAAGTCGGAAAAAGTCGGAAAAGTTTGAAAAAGTCGAAAAAGTCGAAAAAGTCGAAGTCGATTTCGATTTTCGAGGGTTAAAGGGTAGACGCTAGGTTGGGGGGGTGGGGGGGGTGGGAGGGGGTTGTGGTAAGGATTTATGGTATGATAATATTCAAGATCAACTTAAAATTCCTGGCTACTTGACAGTAAAGTCTTGCGGTGACACAACCGTTTCCTTTTGCTGTCAAGCAAACAACGATTTTCAGATTGTACTATAAGATAGGATAGTATAAGTTACCCTTTAGTTTATAATATGTATTATGAGGTGGAGTTGTAAACACACTGAAATAGGATTATTTTGTTACACCTTTAGAGCCTGTTTAGTGTTCACCTTGCTATATAATTTACCAGTTCGAATTAATTCTCATCTTTATCGTGTAGGTGCCTTCTCACGTGGATACTGATGTGCTTTTCTGACTGGTTATATGTACTGTTTGGCATATAGCATTATTTTCCACTAACCGTATATATGAAACATGGTGTCCTGCTATATTAGGGACGTATAGATAATATTGTAGTCATCTAATACATACATATCTAATACATATACAGTCTATAGATAGAGCCATGATTTAAGAATATTTAATGTAGTTTTTTTTTATTATGTACATTTTGCTGCTTACGGAAACAACGATTTTTAGATTTATGAAATTGAAGGACTATCGCGGTTGTTTGACATTAAAAAATAAGATAATAAAATAAGAGGAATTCAGCACGTGAAGTTTGTAACACCCGACGTTTCGGCGATGTTTGCAACCGCTGTTGTCTAACCTTCACGCGGTTAATTCGTTTTTATCTTATTTATAATGATTTTTAGATTTATTTACAAAATAGGATAGTATGTTACACTTTGGCTTATGCTATGTAAGAAGAGATGAAATTATAAACACACTAAATTAGGAAAGTTTTTATTATTGCTCTAAAGCCCGGTAATTGTTCATCTCGGTATATGGCTAAATTTAAAAATTGACCATATATACAATGTATATATGGCCAATATTAAAAATTATTATCCATATTTCGGCAATTAGTAAAATATGGAAGAAATATACTTATTTTTTCCATAAGATGTCCCCATCAATTCATTTAAGACTTTCAAATTATGTTTGAGAAATTGTAAATTATGCAACTTTAATAACTTGACATATATAATTCTAGCTTGA
>OX155959.1:25873479-26020020 GCA_944548615.1 Micropterix aruncella | reverse complement strand
ATGTAACCTGGGTTGGCTCCCGATGAGACGACTCCTCCACGGTCAACAGCAGAGACTCAACATTTTGTATACGCATTCAATTATTATAGCCCCTTGCAAGTTTCACTATGACATGGCTGATATACCCTGGTTGGCTTCCCGATAAGGAAACTCCTCAACGGCCAGCAAACGCGAACGCAACTGCAGACGCGACCGTAAACGCGACCGAAAACGCGACCTCAAACGCGAACGTGACCGCGACAGCGACAGCTACGTCGCTTTCTGGAGAGTGATTGACTCCAAATTGGATCCGACATCCGACTAGTGTGAACAGGGCGACGACATCCATTAAAAAATCGGCTGTATCACCCCAAGACTTTCCTGCCAAGTAGCCAGTAACTTAATTAATCTGAATAATAATACCACCCACCCTCCTTTCCAACCTATCACCACTCATTAACCCCCCCCCCCCCCCCCCGATGATCATGATGATGAAATCGAAATAAAAATCGAAATCGAAAATGAAATCGAAATCGAAATAAAAATCTAAATTTAAAACGAAACCGAAACCGAAATCGAAAACTATCGAAAACGAAATCGAAACTCGTATACAAAATTTTGGGTCTCTGCTGTTGACCGTTGAGGAGTTCCTCATCGGGAGCCAACCCAGGGTACATCAGCCATATTATAATGGAACTTGGAAGGAAGGGGCTATCATAATTTTTTTTTATTTTATTTTATTTTTATTTTTCAGAAAACTTACAGCGTTTTATACTTAATACTAACACATAATATATACATCTAAGGCCAATTAAAAGTTTTCACAATTAAATTAAATCTATTGTTACAGCGCAATGAGCAATGATACAAATGCAGGTTCAAGTAAGGGGAAAGGGATAGGGTAAGCTAAGTAAGTAAGTAAGATAAGCCATATTATGAGTTATGTAGATGTATAATATATGATGATATATAACGTATATACATATATACATACATACACGTGCACAAACAATAAATTAATATAAATAATACGATACGGTAATAATAAAATGTAAAAATATAGTTAATATAAATATATATATATATATATATATATATATATATATATATAATATATATATATATATATATATATATATATATATATATAGTATATATATATATATATATATATATATATATATATATATATATATATATACATATAATATACATCACAATGTATTTATAATGTTAATATACATATGAACTTTTATAGAGAATATTATACTGACTAGAAAGCATTGTTATAGTGTAGTGGTGATTGCCACAGCCTACGTACCCAACGGACGAAGAAATACCAATCAAACCCGAAGGCTGTTTATCGTATTTCTAATTTCTTCGAAGCAAGTATTTGAAGATAAATTAAAAATATCCACACATTGAAAGTTGAGGTTATATGATCGAAGTGCTCTATAAAAATACATATTTTGACCATAATTGGTATTGACTCTCGGTAGATAATTGGAATTGAATGCGTATACAAAATTTTGGGTCTCTGCTGTTGACCGTTTAGTAGTTCCCTCATCCGAAGCTAAGCCAGGATTCATCAGCCATGTTATGGTGGAACATGGAAGGGCCGGGCCTATAATAATTGAATTCGTATACAACATTTTAGGTCTCTGCTGTTGACCGTTGAGGAGTTCCCTCATCGGGAGAATCCAGGGTTCATCAGCCATGTCATGGTGGAACATGAAAGGGGCTATCAAAATTGAATGCGTATTCAAAATTTTGGGTCTTTGCTGTTGACCGTTGAGGAGTTCCCTCTTTGGGAGCTAACCCAGAGTGGACGGATTTCAATCACAATCTTTTCAGCTCATGCCATGACCAAATGATGCCTGCATGCCGAATTTCAGCTCAATCGGATAAAGCTTTTTAGCCCTATCTTCGTAGGATACACACAACTGACACACAGAAAGTGCGTCCACAATACTTTCCTTGAGGAGATTATTTTGAATTCACGTGCAAAATATGTTTTGTCGCTGTATTTGCCAATACCAGACGGGATCAACATACTTTCTATCGAAATTCCAATGCATATATTCCACCAACCAATCAGGTTGCAGTTTGACTCTTGTGCTCCCTGATTGGTCAGTTTGAATACGGATCAATTAAGGATGGGATGGAATTGTATATCTTTATAGTGAAATGACGTCGAAGTGGTCACGTGACCTATGGGTCATTATTGGCTCCGGTTGGATCAAATAAGATATCAGAAAATCACATTAGATCAACTTAAGCGGTTCGGATCAACTAACTAAAACGGATCAAATAAAAACTGGTTTTTAGGCACGCCTGATCAACTAAATGATAGAAAGGATAACTATATATATATATATATATATATATATATAACTATATATATATATATATATATATATAACTATATATATATATATATATATATATATATATATATATATATATATATGTATATATATATTTATATATATATATATATATATATATATATATATATATATATATATATATATATATATATATATATATATATATATATATATATATATATATATATATATATATATATATATATATATATATATATATATATATATATATATATATATATATATATATATATATATATATATATATATATATATATATATAAACCAGGTGAATACATATATTTCCATAATGAATTTTAATTTATTGAATACATACATTATGTAAATAGAAATGTTATTTTGTTATTTTATCCTTATTGAACTACTTATTTTGGCCTTCGATATGTTGTTTAGCAGTTAACCTTTTCATACCCTTGAAGTATTTAAAAACTTGACTCTGAACAATAAAAACATAATATATTAACAAACAGCTTTTTTTAAATGATCTTTTAAATAAAATGCATAGTTTCTCAAGCTAGAATTATATATGTCAAGTTATTAAAGTTGCATAATTTACAATTTCTCAAACAATAATTTGAAAGTCTTAAATGAATTGATGGGGACATATTATGGAAAAATAAGTATATTTCTTCCATATTTACTAATTGCCGAAATATGGATAAATTTTAATATTGGCCATATATACATTGTATATATGGTCAATTTTTAAATTTAGCCATATACCGAGATGAACAATTACCGGGCTTTAGAGCAATAATAAAAACTTCCTAATTTAGTGTGTTTATAATTTCATCTCTTCTTACATAGCATAAGCCAAAGTGTAACATACTATCCTATTTTGTAATAAAATCTAAAAATCATTATAAATAAGATAAAAAACGAATTAACCGCGTGAAGTTAGACAACAGCGGTTGCAACATCGCCGAAACGTCGGGTGTTACAAACTTCACGTGCTGAATTCCTCTTATTTTATTATCTTATTTTTAATGTCAAACAACCGCGATAGTCTTCAATTTCATAAATCTAAAAATCGTTGTTTCCGTAGCAGCAAAATGTACATAATAAAAAAAAACTAAATTAAATATTCTTAAAATCATGGCTCTATCTATAGACTGTATATGTATTAGATATGTATGTATTAGATGACTACAATATTATCTATACGTCCTAATATAGCAGGACACCATGTTTCATATATACGGTTAGTGGAAAATAATGCTATATGCCAAACAGTACATATAACCAGTCAGAAAAGCACATCAGTATCCACGTGAGAAGGCACTACACGATAAAGATGAGAATTAATTCGAACTGGTAAATTATATAGCAAGGTGAACAATAAACAGGCTCTAAAGGTGTAACAAAATAATCCTATTTCAGTGTGTTTACAACTCCACCTCATAATACATATTATAAACTAAAGGGTAACTTATACTATCCTATCTTATAGTACAATCTGAAAATCGTTGTTTGCTTGACAGCAAAAGGAAACGGTTGTGTCACCGCAAGACTTTACTGTCAAGTAGCCAGGAATTTAATTGATCTGAATATTATCATACCATAAATCCTACCACAACCCCCTCCCACCCCCCCACCCCCCCAACCTAGCGTCTACCTTTAACCCTCGAAAATCGAAATCGACTTCGACTTTTTCGACTTTTTCGACTTTTTCAAACTTTTCCGACTTTTCCGACTTTTTTGACATTTCGAATTTTGTGTCTACTGTTGACAGTTGAGGAGTTCCCTCATCGGGAGCCAACCCAGGGTACATCAGCCATGTCATGGTGAAACTTAGAAACTGCTATCATAATTGAATGCTTACACAAAATTTTGGGTCTCTGCTATTCACCGTTGAGGAGTTCCCTCGTCGGGAGCCAACCCAGGGTACATCAGCCATGTCATGGTGAAACTTGGACGTTCCTATCATAATTGAATGCGTCAACAAAATTTTGGATTTCTGCTGTTGACCGTTGAGGAGTTCCCTCATCGGGAGCCAACCCAGGGTATATCAGCCATGTCATGGTGAAACTTAGAAACTGCTATCATAATTGAATGCTTACACAAAATTTTGGGTCTCTGCTGTTCACCGTTGAGGAGTTCCCTCGTCGGGAGCCAACCCAGGGTTCATCAGCCATGTCATGATGAAACTTGGACGTTCCTGTCCTAATTGAATGCGTCAACAAAATTTTGGGTTTCTGCTGTTGACCGTTGAGGAGTTCCCTCGTCGGGAGCCAACCTAGGGTACATTAGCCATGTCATGGTGAAACTTGGAAGTTCCTATCATAATTGAATGCGTCAACAAAATTTTGGGTCTGTGCTGTTGACCGTTTAGCAGTTCCCTTGTTGGAAGCCAACCATGGGTGCCGCAGTCCTGTCTTAGTGAAATTGCGAACGGGCTATCATAACTGAATGCGTATACAAAATTTTGTGTCTGTGCTATTTACCGTTGAGGAGTTCCCTCGTTGGAAGCCAACCCTGGATGCAGCATTTTATGGTGAAACTTAGAACGCGCTATTATAATTGAATGCGTATACAAAATTGTTTGTCTGTGCTGTTGACCGTGGAAGATAATCTTTAGTATTTTTAACCGACTTCAAAAAAGGAGGAGGTTATAAATTCGGTTGTATTTTTTTAAATTTTTGTTACCTCAGAACTTCGTCATTTATGAACCGATTTAGAAAAATCCTTTTTTATTTGAAATGATATAATTTCAGATTGGTCCAATTTATATCAAAATCCTGTTCTAATGATGTGATCCATGAGAAATGGATGGAACACCTCAAATATTATCATATGAAGTTGAAAATGACAATGCATTTTTTTTTATGGTAAGCATGACCTGATTCTTCCCCTTGGGTTGGCTCCCGACGAGGGGACTCCTCAATCGTCAATTAGCACAGACACAAAATGTTGGATAACATTCAGTTATGATAGCCCTTCTAAGTTTTACCATGACATGGCGGCTGCACGCAGGGTTGGCTCCCGACGAGGGAACTCTTCAACGGTCAACAACACCGACGCAAAATTGTGTATACGCATTCAGTTATGATAGCCCTTTCTAAAGTTTACTAAGACAGGACTGCGGTACCCATGGTTGGCTTCCAACGAGAGAATTCATAAACGGTCAACAGCACAGACACGAAATTTTGTATACGCATTAAATTACGATAGACCCTTCTAAGGGTCACCATGAAATTACTAATGCACTTATAAAATAAACTAAAGTCTTTTTTAGTTGCACTGGCGAGATACCAAATAGAACGTCGGCTGCTGCCAAACGTCAAAACAATTGTATCTACAGCAGTTTTATACATTATAATTATTTTAGTTATTTCGTCTTTTTATGATTATATCAAATAAACATCAAACAAGACTTACCACGCTAAAAAATAAGTTTATTTCTGAGCATAAAATAAATAAACTAAAGTATTGTATTCCAGTGAGTACCCAAACAATGCAATAATGTATTTATATTTTTCCTATTTCTATTGTATTTTATTGCACAACATTTTCAACTGTGATAAAAGTTTTTAGATAATACAACTTAATCAAATATATAGACATATAGATCCACTTTGTCAAAAGTTTTACTAAAAGCAGTGTATATAGCATCAACTTAAGTAAGAGAGTTGAATGTTGCTCATATAATATAGTCACTGAATTGCAAGATATTTTAAATCACGGATTTATTATTTAGGAAGCCGTGCTCGGTCTAATTTGAAGCCATTTCAATTGATTATATAGTATTCATAATTCAAAGGACAGTATTCGATTTGCTTGTTTTTTGTTGTTGTGGGGATACCAAGTTAAATTCCCACAGGAAAAAAAAGACCATACTAGCAACTCCACGCCGAGAGCTATTTCACCTAATTGGAAATTCTGAACGCTAGCTGCCGAAGAAAGGGAGAGGACAAAACATGGCGAGAGAAAGAAGTTAACTGCGGATTTGTCGGATTAGATCACTTTTCCAACGCATTTTCTGACTAGAGCTTATAACAGATCCCGATGAAACCACCGCGGAATAAAACTACAAGCCGGAAAACGAGGACGAAAACGCCTGTTCTCACAAAAGCATTGTCGACAGAACGAGTTATATCTGAATTCAAAGCTATAATATCTCCTTTTTTCCCAATCGTACGACGTGGGCAAAATATAATAACACCCAGTGAGTTCACTCAAGAGCTCCAAGGCAATGCGGGAAGAGGGTGCGACGGACGTGGGGCGAGGGGTAAGTCGTATCTCGTCCGGCAAATAGTTACGGCGCTGTGGGCTGTGACGCGCTGTGGGCGCAGTTTGTGTCCGCTCTTACGTCGGGTGTTATTACTTTTTTTATGCAGATTTACGAGTCGACGCCATATGGTTTCTCAGAACAAATCGGTAGCATAATAGCATCTGCGTCGCCGAGTCACCGTAAATATGGCCGGGACGATGCTTGAAGAAGAAGACGAGTAATCATATTACGATTTGTGGTAGCCCTTAAGATTCCTGACGTCAATTTTGTTCTAAGAGAAGCAACTGTCTGGTATACTGTGACGTGGGCGTCTTGCTTATTATTACTTTCCTCCCCTACAGGATATTATTTAGATTGTAAATAAGTTTTAATATGTGAAACAAATGAAAATGTGTCAGTGGGAGGTGAGGGGTGGGTGGGAGGGGAGCATAGGGTTTGAATTTGGGAACGTTTTGTAAATGTAGGAAATGGGGACGACTGGGATAGGAATCGACGGTGGAGAGTGAACGCGTATGCCCCTATTGAGTAGTGATTTGAACAAAAATATTTCAAAGACCCTCAATTTATGAATCGACATACTACCTACTTCTGAGAGCCAAAGTGCGGGGCCCCCGGAGGGGTCACCGCGCTTTAGAGCGCCAACAAATCCTTGCTCGGCCTGCTTCTCCCTGACCGGCAGAGCAGTTTGTCGTCATGAGGATCTTTGACTTTGGTAGAGTTAAAACGATAATTCCAGTTTTATGGGTACGACGAATTTCCGGTGACCGCACCGGCGCTGACCGGAAAGAACAACCACTAAGATGAATCCTCACGCCAGAACCAGACTAAACCTTCGCATCGTTATTAAAAAACCCTTAGCTTGAATAAAATGCTCCAATTATAGTTTCAATGCCCCACCCCATGCCGCTTCCCTGATCATCAAAGGAGACACTTTGAAATATTTATACGGTTTTACATTAATTTCAAATAAACAATTGTACAATGAAATCATATTTTCTTGTCTATTTTATAAGACAATCGTGCAATCTTAACATACGTCAAAAGTAGCCTAAACCCCAAATTACGTGACAAAAGTTAATCCAAGTTACTTTTTTGATGGATAAGGATACCTGATATGCCTCGCTTGATACTGACTCGGTATTTTATCTCCGGCGCGTCTCGTTATCGTCAAAACAAATAACATGTTGAGAAGCGTAGATATCTAAATAGGAGAAAATAAATTTCAATGAATCTGACTCTATTAGTACAGATTAGCAGTATCCGTAAAGATGACAGTCGCCCTTCTTTGTATCGGTATATTTTCATCTTTTTTTATTTCGTATCTATATTTCAGATATCGCTTTGAGAAGAATGTGAAGAAATTTAAAGATCTGGGAATAAATTCGGAGAAGCCATTATTTCCTTTTGGAAACGTCAAAGACATGGTGCGCGCAAAACGGCATTTATCGGTTATTATGGCTGACGTCTACAACCAATTTCCCGAAGACAGGTTGGTTTCAATTTTAACCTCGGATTTTTAAAAACAAAATGAGTTATCAAATTAAATCCGTATACACAATTTTGAATGCGTATCCAAAAATTAGTGTCTGTGCTGTTGGCAGTTGAGAGCCAACCCTGGGTCGATGTCGCGTCGGTGGCCCTGTCGCGGTGAAACTTGGAACGGACTATCTTAATTAAATGCGTATACAAAATTTCGTTTCTGTGCTATCGACCGTTGAGGAGTCCCATCATTGGAAGCCAACCTTGTGTACAGCAGCCCTGTCGCGGTGAAACTTGGAACGGGCTATCATAATTGCATGCGTATTCAACATTTCGTTTCTGTGCTGTCTACCGTTGAGGAGTCCCCTCGTTGGAAGCCAACCCTTGGTGCAGCAGCCCTGTCGCGGTGAAACTTAGAACAGGCTATTATAATTTAATGCGTATACACAATTTCGTTTCTGTGCTGTTGACCGTTGAGGAGTCCCCTCTTCGGGAGCCAACCCTGGATGCAGCAAACATGTGATGGTGAAATTTAGAACGCGCTATTATAATTGAATGCGTATGTATATAAAATTGTGTGTCTGTGCTGTTGACCGTGGAAGATTGGGAGAGATACTAGTTGTAGAATCAGGTCATGTCACCGGAACTGAACCAACTTGTAATACCTCATAGGACAAGAGCAAGTGGTTCTAATTGAGCTTGCAAGATTTGACCTAAACAAGTATACATACTAACATACATTGCAAAGTAAATAAAAGCTTGTAATAAAAGATTATAAAAAATATATATTTTTGAACGCGAAATATCAAACGTTCGCTCATTTTTTATAGTAGATTGTATCACAAGAGAGCAAAATAATATTTTTACGGCGAGGGCGCTTTTTTGAATCCAGAGCTAAGTGAGGGATTCTATAGTAGAATCCCGAGAGTAGCGAGGGATTCTTTAGTAGAATTTTGAACTTAGCGAGGGATTCAAAAAAGCGCCCTAGCTAAAAATATTTTGTGCCCTCTACTTTTCATCAGCCTCTATGAGAAAATAAAAGGCGCCTCATATTTTATTGTAACATTATTATTTAATAAAACATAGAGTATCAACTAAATTGAAATTAAATACTACCTAATAATAAAACAACTAAACAGTTATATTTACATTTGAGACATTTTCGCAATTATGAATATTTATTGTTACAGTTTTATTAGGAATTGAGATTGTTGTAGAGTTTATATTCTGCGTGTTTGAAATAATGTCCGAATCTGGCTCATTTTAAGGAACATGTGACTGTGAATCTTGTTGTTTTGATGTAGATGGGCGCGGCGATAGTGGCATGGATGGATTACCTGAAGAGTGCAATTTAGTTTTCCACGATGCGTTCACATGTTTTCGCCGTGTTCTCAATGGAATCTTCTATATACCCCTCTGCTACAGCACTCGACTACCATCCTCCATGTACCATCCTCCATTTCTTTCTTTTCTCACATATAAATTTATTTATATTATTTAATCGAATTTTATATTATATTAATTGCCGATTTAATAATGGAATTGCATTTTATTTATTATATATTTTTAATATTTTTTTATTATTATTATTTTTTATTTTATTCTGAAGACCACATTTTAGGGCAATTTAATGTCATTAGCTTTTTACTAAAACTTGTACATTTGTAGGCAACCAAGCAATCAAGCAAAATTGATTGTAATATTGGAGTCCTGTCCACCCTAGAACGGGCTAGTCCCAGTTGGGTGACAGAAACAAATAACCAAAAGGTTAAGGTTTTGCCATTCGGTTCCTGTTATTTTTGTAAGCTAATCAATGTTTTATAGTAAATAATTCTTAAATAAATAAATAAATAATAAATATATATATATATATATATATATATATATATATATATATATATATATATATATATATATATATATATATATATATATATATATATATATATATATATATATATATATATATATATATATATATATATATATATATATATATATATATATATATATATATATATATATATATATATATATATATATATATATATATATATATATATATATATATATATATATATATATATATATATATATATATATATATATATATATATATATATATATATATATATATATATATATATATATATATATATATATATATATATATATATATATATATATATATATATATATATATATATATATATATATATATATATATATATATATATATATATATATATATATATATATATATATATATATATATATATATATATATATATATATATATATATATATATATATATATATATATATATATATATATATATATATATATATATATATATATGTATATACATATATATATATATATATATATATATATATATATATATATATATATATATATATAATCAAGGGAATCCTTCGTCACGATGTAAGTGGCTTTTATAATTATTTACTTTATAATCATCTTATTGATCAATTCTAAAAAGAATATATATATATATATATATATATATATATATATATATATATATATATATATATATATATATATATATATATATATATATATATATATATATATATATATATATATATATATATATATATATATATATATATATATATATATATATATATATATATAAACGAAATATGGATCTAGGTATCTAGTCAACATTTAAGCAAACGCATACTAATAATTGGATTTGGGTAACATTGTAATTATCAATATGAAACCACAAAATAATTGATATTATAAGCTACAGATTTATTTAATACTTATTATTAATAGTCAAATACTTGTACTCACTTACAGATTAATAAAGAGGACGTCCTCATAATCCCCACTTTTCCGATTCAACGCGATCATTGGCCAAATCAACGCAAAGCATTGGCCAAATCCCATGAAATTGGATCCAGAGAGATTCGCCTATTGGCTTTTGGCAGCAGACCAAGAATTTGCATTGGTAGGAAAATATTGCTATTTCGACGAATAATGGGCTATAAAGACTAAGGATTGAAAAAATCTCATTCAGGTTATAGATTCGCCGAGCTTGGCATCAAAATGGTTACAATATTCATGCTAACCGCCTTCGGCGTTTTACCAACTGATAAAAAAACACAGTTCATAGTTTTTGACCCGAGTTCGCTCGTGGCTCAGCGTTGGAATTTTGCATTGAAAATGCGATAAGCATGTTTTTTTTTTGGTGGTCTACTGTAAATTATATCGTCATTGTTATTTTTAATTTTATTGCTTTTATCTCTCGTAATACTATGTATATTACTTATATCTCTCGCTTTATCTCTCGCAAGTGGCGACTAAATTATTCCTATTTGGATCAGAGACTTACCGTCGTAAAATTCATTTATCATGGATATAAAATATACGTCAATTTTTTTGGCAATATTTCGAATTGTTGCTATTTGGAAATGAGAAACATTTACATGTATCTAAATTTCGTAATGGTGTATGTGATATAAAGATAAAATTTAGGGCATAATCGACTAGTATATTTTGCAACTTATAGAATAGTAAATTTAGATATTCCTTTTTTTATTTTACCCACAAGGCTGGTGTATTATCCTGAAAACCACCTAGTTGCCTATCTGTAACATCTTCTAGTTGTGCATTTATAGCATCGCGCAGTCAAACACTCAGGCGGTCACCCATCCAAGTATTTACCGCGCCCAACGCTACTTAACTTCGGCAACAACGAGGAGAACCGGTGTCAACGCGGCTACGGACACTACATACTCAAAAGCGCATATTTTAGGATTGTAACCCTTTGGAACTGAGATATCAATACACTTCTTTACACTTTTCTTCCTCTGGTGATAGAAATTTTATAGAAAGAATTTGTTAAAAATCCCAAAATCTAGACATAATTGTTTAGATGGAAATATCATGAAATAAGCAAAATATTAAATAATATTAATAATACGGAATATAATTATAAATTGGGGCAGTATTCATCGCCAGGTATTTTAGTTTGGTTTCGACTGCATTCGATTGGCAGTACCTAACAGAATTGCCTGATTCGGACATGTCATGTTACATACTGTTCTAGCAGAAGAAAAAAGTTCGGCTGCGTAGGTGTAGCTTTTTTTAAGGAAGACTCCTTTTTAAATAAAGTAATAGTATCTAATATCTACTGTACAGTATCTACTCTCAGGTTTGCCTAAAGATTTTCCGCTCACGCAATTGACAAAATTTGTGATAATTGCGTGAGCGGAAATGTATGAGCGGAAATTTATTTATAATGTCAAAACTAATATGTGGTGTTTCTTTTAGGAAATACGGAAAGCTGTAAAAAAATAAGGTCGATTTTGTAGCACATGTAAAAATCCAGTAGCAAAAGACTGATAACATGTTATGTCAGAAACTGTTGCCAGTGATCCTATTTTAATGTCGCCTAACTAGGCAATAGCCTGTTCTAAGGCGGACATTGTTTGCTATATATATAATGAACCAATGAACCAATATAAAAAACTAAGTAATGTAGAATATAGAAAATGTGGTAATGTAGAATAAAGAAATTCTTACAAGATAGAAAATTAAATATAAATTAAAACAGTAGCCTCGCTCTTTGTAGCTATGCCGAGGATAGTTCATGTCCCCTTTATAGCAATACCCCTTGCACAGCTAAACATATTCTAGCTGGCTGCAAGGTGGCCTTAGATCAAGGACGGTACACTTACCGCCATGACAAAGTTCTCGCTGTTATTCGCGAGTTAATTAGCCTCTCAGTGGCTCATGCCAATAAGTTTTTGACAGTATCCTCCAAACCCCCAACACAGTTTGTGCGGGATGGCTCTAAAGGCAAAAAACATTTAACTACAAAACCTTTCCCAATAATTGAGAAAGCTTCAGATTGGATTCTGGAGGTTGATTCGGTCTCTAAGCAGTATAAATTCCCTGAAAGTCTCGGATGCACAGCCCTCCGTTCAGATATAACTCTTTACTCTCTATCTTGGAAGGTGGCCCTTATTGTAGAATTAACTGTTCCATGGGAATCAAATATCCCAAAAGACCACGAGTACAAATTAAATAAATACCATGATCTCGCAAATGCCGTAGCCCGGAACGGCTTCACTGTTCACCTTCACGCGGTGGAAGTTGGCGCTCGTGGCCTGCCAGCTAAATCTCTATTTCACCTCTTTAAAGATCTTGGCCTTTCCAGAAAAATAATAAACTCTTTCCTAGAAAAAATATCTAAAACCGCGATTTGCGCATCTCAAATTCTATGCCTTCGAAGGGGGAGTGAATGGGTGGTAAAGTGAACGCTCGCATGTGGCAAGACAGCTGTCCTAAACCTACCACAGCCAGTCGTTAGTCCGGAATCCACTACTCTCCCCCCAGAAGTGTAAAAAATAGTATTATGATAGGCCCGACTCCGTTCGGTGAATTCCATGGCAGCTCCGTTTGTATTTTATTTTATTTATTTTATTTTATTTATTGATAATATAAAATTGTTAAATTTAACATAATCATAAAAATGATGACAATTAGCTAGTATTTAGATAATCATTATTGCTCGAATAGAGTGAGATAATCAAACCTAATTGTAAAAAATAAACATAAGTAAAACAATAAAATAAAATAGGACTGAAAATACAAGAGCAGATAAAAGATTTAAATTGTTAACTATAGCATAATCGTAATAAAAAATGATGTACAAACAAAAATTATGTAAGTTATCATAATTGGTTAAAAATACAGTAATATAATTAAATCTAATTATAGAAATTAAAATTTAGTAAAAAAAAAAAAATTACATTAAAATGAAGACATATAGAAGTATTAAAATAATCATTACAATAAAAGAAAGCTTCGCAATGCTAAAAGCTATAGTAAAGACCAATAATGTCATTAGCAGATAAATATTATAAAACCGGGGTTTTACAAATGTATATTTGTAAACCATTATTAAATATATTTAATAACCATTACATACATACCTGCATACTATTCCATACATACTATTTAGAAATGTATACTCAATGCTCTATCTATTTTAATACTCCCTTCCTTCATCAACAGATTTTTTAAATGTTATAATTGTGTTGATAGCCTTTATTGCTCATTAAATCACAGGCGTTGACTATTTACAGTCCCAGTCAGCATTAAACCTATAGTGCCACTATTGGCGGTGACGGTAATGATAGCGTTGATTGATTCAGGAAGGTGATTATAAATCCTGGGAGCGATGAATGAGTAGTGGCGCTTCGTACTAGGGGTTTCCGTGGTATCAGCATATCTCTTGAGTGCGCTGTCCTCGTATATATCATCACTCCCTCATTAAAAGTTGGTAGACTTAAAAAACCGTTCATGCAGTAAGGCCGATTTAATGTACAGCTGTCTGATGTCAAGGACATTGCATTGATTAAAAAGTTCATTGGTGTGGTATCGATACAGCTTAAGCGCTATGATTTTCAAGAGAGGAAGCTAATGGGCTCTGTTGGAGTTAGCAACGAAGACCCATTTGTTCAGGGTCGGTCACACTCACGGATCAACACCCATCCTGCGGCCTTCACGAATGAAGTGCGAGCCCGGGTAAGACTCTGGCCTTAGGGCTAGTTTCCTCCAGGAGTCAATCTTCTGGCGCTTCTGGACGCACCGTGCGGCGTCAAAAAATCGATTGTGCATTCTGACTGACAGCACGGTTTCGCACGGGTCAGCTAGTAATATCATAATTTAAATGTTGGAAACGTTCGAAATTTTGAATTATTTCGGTACGTCATCCTCCATTTATGAAACGGCCTTTGCCGAAGTGATCAAAGTGTTTTATTTTAGTTTTTTCGCTTTAATTCGTCTCAATTGGAGGCATTTTGTGTTGCAAAAGGAAAAGCTCGATATTTGAGATATATGGATGAGGAGTGATCGTTCGTCGACGGTAAAGGGACCCATAAACTTACATGCACAGTCGAAAGTCGTGCACATCCGTAAGTATATCTCATTCAAACATAAGCATTTCTCAATCCAAGCTGGGATTTCCTTCGCTGCTATTCAAGTAGCTTTTACTAATTTTATGGTACTGCGAATCATCATCCAATGAACGGATTCTTTACAAAACCTTATCAAATATTAAAATATTGTACAGTTTTTTTACCATGTCTCTTTATACATTTGCTAATGTTATACAATTTTATACAAGGTTACCTTATTTTGATATTATTATATAGTCTTTAGTATAAACTTCTCTGACAGAAATTAAGATTGAAGTATGTTCTTTCATTTCATTGTGCATTGGAGGTTTTTTATTTTTATTTCGATTTAATGGCTCGTTGATAACTAACGCAACCTAATAATATCATATTTTAAATGTTGGAAATGTTCGAAATTTTGAATTATTTCGGTACGTCATCCTCCATTTTTGAAACGGCCTTCGCCGAAGTGATCAACGTGTTTTATTTTAGTTTTTTCGCTTTAATTCGTCTCAATTGGAGGCATTTTGTGTTGCAAAAGGAAAAGCTCGATATTTGAGATATATTGTTGGTTGGTAGCCATTTATTGAACAGAACGGAAACGGGAACTGTCAACACGACACAGTGTGACAGATAGTAACTTATGTATGGGCGTAGGGTTGTACTATTTCAACACTCTCGCTCATTTAAATATAAATTTAAGAACTTGATTATTTTACATAAATCTTTGATTAAATCTTAAAAACAAACGAATTGGTTTAAATTTACATTGGTTTGATATTCCATCTAAATTTAATTTTAAATGCACAACCCCATATTTGACGCACAAAATGCAGTCTTTTGTCCAGATACAGCCTTCGTTAGGATGTCGGCCACCATGTCCTCCGTAGGTATATACATTGTTTCTATCAGTCCATCATCGATCTTTTGTGTGATGAAATGGTGTCTCACATCAATATGTTTGGATCTAGCTTTAAAACAGTCCATTTTAGCAAGAACTAAGGCACTTTGATTGTCACACTTGATCCTGACTGCTTTGGTCCTGATGTCTTGGTCCAGATCTTGGCCGAATTGTTTCAGCCACAATGCTTCTTGCACAGCCGCTGACAATGCCATGTACTCGGCTTCTGTGCTTGATAATGCCACCGTCTTCTGTCGTTTGCTGGTCCATGATATTGCACCACCACTTAGGCCAAAAACGAAGCCCGTACATGACCGCCTCTTGTCCACATCTGATGCCCAGTCAGCTTCGGAGAATCCTTTTAGTTCTGACTGCTTCGACAAACGATAACATATCTTGAATCCAATTGTTCCTTTTAGATAGCGGAGGATCCTCTTTACTGCCATGCCGTATAAAGCAGAGAGATAATAAGGCAGAAGCGGACAAGTCCAAGGAAAAACTCCAAACCAAAGGAAATTGGAGCGCCTTCAGCGCAGTGTTCGTCTCCAGGGAGCGGAAACAGGCAAAGTGCGAATGGTACATCGATAGTGGAGCGTCTCAACATATGTCATCAGACGACGAGTGGTCTAACCAACATTTTCTATCCCACTTCAACCAATTTAAACAAACGTCGATTAATGAAATATTAATGGCAAGTAAAGACAAGTTACTCGTCTTCAAAATGAGCAACATGGCGTTGAAAGTAGGTGAACAACAGCTTGAGCTGAATAACGTACTTCATGTGCCAGAATTACCGCTGAATTTATTGTCAGAATCGCTATTAATCAGAGACGGAAATATAGTGAAATTCAGTGATGGCGGTTGCACAGTAATCAGTAAGGACAAAACGTGCACAAAGAAAGCAAAAGCCATCGATGGAGTATATGTCTTCCGCAATTCACCAAGATGCATGATGTCAACCACAGCAAGAAACAAAGCGTTATTGTGGCATCGCCGACTCGGTATTTGTATCTATCCCTACCGGTACATATTATACGCGTATTTGGACGTTCCCGTGATATTTGCTTAAAACATAAAAAAGCGGAGCTATTCGATACCTGTAAAGACTCCAATACACGGAAGGACCTTGGCGCATGAACTGAGTGCTATTTCTACGAGGCTTAAACTCCTGATCCGTGAGTACGAAGTGATAAATCAGTTTTATATCATCCGTTTTCGGCCATCTGAACTGTCATATTTCGTAAAAAGAACTCGCCTATCAGTGGACAGCAACAGTAGCACCGCCCACCCGCTCTGCGCAGACCCCGGCTGCTCCAATGCAGCCGATACACTGCGCAGATACGTCACCGCGCGCAGCCGGCGAATAAATAACCGCGCCAGATTAGGGACGGGAATGTGTATATGAAATTTATCGTACGATAATTTCATAAACATTACGCTACATTACACTACGAACTGTATTACAACGCAGCGGGGGTTTATCGTCCACGAACTACTACATAGAATACTTGATATCTAAATATGGCCCCGAAATCTCGCTCACCGACCTGTATCATATGCACGAAGGAGATTTTGGATTTGGGCGAAATACTAAAATGCACCGAGTGCAAACTCACCTTTCACTTGAGCTGTGCAACAGTCAAACGCATCAGCAAAGCCAACAACAAGACATGGAAATGCAACACATGCACGGTGAAATCCATCTCTATAAGTTCAACAGGGCTGTGCAGCAGCGATCCAAATATATCTATAAGATCTTCTACATCCTCGATCCCACAAACAATGGATTCATGCGATATAAATGCCTCTCTGACGGCTCAACTCATCAAAAAGGAGCTCGGGACGTTTAAAGCGCATATTGCTGGCATGATGGAAGACAAACTCCTCGCGTATAGCAACGGAAATAAAGAAATAATAACAGAAATAAAATCAATTTCGGAAGCAATCAATGTTATCTCCGGGATATACGATGAAATAAACCATCGACTAGTTGCCGTCGAGAACAAGATAAAAGCTACAAAGAAATTAGATGAACGCACAACACTACTGGCAAAGAGAGTTACTTTTCTGGAGGATAAGCTGGATACAATAGACTATAACAGTATTGCGTCTGATGTGGAGATACGCGGGTTGCCAGAAAATCCACAAGAAAACCTCTCCAGCACGATTGGGGCCATTGGCAATATTATCGACTGCCAATTTGACCCCAGTCAGATTCTATCCATCAAACGAAAACCTAACAAAGGGAATCCTTCAAAGCGGAATAATAACTCTGTTATCTTGAAATTCGTTACGCAAGATCAACGTGATAAATTTCTAAATTCAGCTGCAAGCTTTAATAAAAAATGTAGAAATAATAGGGAAAAGCTTAACACATCTCACATAAATATGTCCTGCGATACTCAGCCAATTTATATATCCGAACATCTAACACAGAGAGCAAAATACATTCTTATGATTTCAAAAAAAATTGCTAAAGATAACCAATTTGCTTTTTGCTGGACCAAATACGGAAAAATCTTTCTCAAAAAGAAGGAAAATGAGAAGACATTTCAAATTAAGAATGAAGAAATGTTACCTTTACTTCTCCAGCAATAAAATCATTATATACCAAACTCCAAATTCTATGCTTTCTAACTCGCGTGTTCTTGTAATAATAATCATTTCCTTATGTATATTTAATAAACCATGCAACAGAATTCTCCTTCTCACTAGGAGTTTAAAGTTTAACTATTTGTCTATAAAAATATGTTATATACTACATCTTTTTCTTAATCTCCCATATTTAACTCTAATTATTAGTACTATTATTATTAAAATAATCTATGCTATTAAACTGTGTCTATTGCTACTGAATATAAATTGGTGTATTTATAAATTATTGCTTCTATATATAGTATTGCAGTATATCTTGTTAATAAGCTATGTAATAATGAATATTCGTGTATATGATAATAGCCCAATTTTATACCCTTGCACTAAAAACCTAGTGATACAGCCTCAATTAATGTTTCTTTATATTCGAGCGCTAATATTCGATGTTGCCTTATATTGTTTGCACTACCTAAAATCTCCTCTATTGGTAAGACCGGACCGAAATGACTGAGTTCACAACAGAATTAGATGAGCACAATCCGTACAACTGTCGAGAGTTCTATTGCTCAAAAAGCTGTTTAAGCTATGTTAAAAAAGGTAACTATCTAAAGATAATATCGATGAACATACGGAGCATTAGTAAAAACTTAGATGATTTTTTAATCCTTATTCAGCAATTCAATAATATCTTTGATGTCATCATCCTCACGGAATGCTGGATAAACGAACTTTATGTCCACAGAACTGTTCAAGGCTTCGAAACTTATCACACTAACAACGCCAGACTACAAAACGATGGGGTTGTGGTCTACGTAAAGTCACATTTCCACGTAAGCAGCACTGAAGTATCCGTCAATGATGCAAATTGCCTACATTTAGTAATAGATGATTCCCTAAACTTATTTGCTATCTATAAGTCTCCGAGCAAGTCCAATTTAACAAGTTTTCTTGAGTCATTGGATAATCTGCTAGAGGCCTATAGATACGAGTCTAATATAATATTAACTGGAGACATCAACATTAACATCTTAAATGATAAAAATACTCAATCGGAAAACTATCTTAACCTTCTGGCGCATTATGGACTGGAGGTCGGAATTAATAGACCTACTAGAGTTAATGAGAATACTAAGAGCTGCATAGATCATTTTATGATCAAAACTAAATTTCATAGTCAAACGTTCATTTACCAATCCACCATCACCGACCACTATGCAATTGGTCTATGCCTATCTAAAAAAATAATTAAGAACAGCCCTAAACAGACGTATTCCAAAAAAACAGTCGATTACGCGTCAATATCAGAAAACCTCAAAAAGACGGACTGGACTCCAATATTACAATGTAAAGATAGTAACATTGCTGCCAACCAATTCCATGATATTCTTGCAAATTGCATTAAAATGGCTACAATCGAAAAGGCATGTACTATACCCAGGTCTCGAAATAAACTATCTCCTTGGATAACCGATGGCCTGATTTTCAGCATAAGAAAGCGAGACATTATACATAAGCAGATTAAACAATGCCCTAATGATATTCAACTCTTAATGTACTACAAAAGATATAGAAATATATGTAAAAAACTTATAACAAAAACTAGAGATAAGTATTATAGAAACAAAATAGATAGAGTAAATGGGGACAAAAAAAAACTTGGGAAATTATCAAAGGGTTAGTGAACAACAGAAATAATAGCTCAGATATAAAAGAGATGTATATATGTACATAAGGAATTAAAAAAAATGGACTTACACTCTAACGATATATTGAATTACATTAATGACTACTTCACTGGTATAGGACAAGACCTAGCTAACTCTATACTGCATAAAAAGGGTATGTCTGAGAGGGAGCTAGCCTTATCAATGCATAAGCAACCGAAATTAAATGAAAAATTCGAATTATTGCAAACGAATAAAGAAGAGGTCTTAAAGACTATAAAAAGTATCAGAGACGACTGTGCTCCATGAAAAGATGGGATCCAGGCAAAGATAATCAAACAATCTGCAGAAACATTATCCGAGCCCCTTGCTCATCTAATAAACCTCAGTTTCTTGACTGGTATATTTCCAACATGGCTGAAAAAAGCGATAATAAAACCAATATTTAAAAGTGGTAAAAAAGAAGATATAGGAAATTATCGCCCTATCTCCCTCCTCAGTGTGGTTTCTAAAGTGTATGAAAAAATATTCAAACATAGACTAACACAATATCTAGAGACACAGAAGCTGCTATCTAATAATCAGTATGGCTTTAGACAGGGTCGGGGAACCAGTGAGGCCATCAATGCTGTCATACAATATATAGTGGAAAACATAGACAAAGGAAAAAAGGTAATTGCCACTTTCCTTGACCTGTCAAAGGCTTTTGACACAGTTTCCCATGTAATCCTCGAAAAAAAACTAACTGACTACGGAATCGATGGGGTGGCCTTAAAATGGGTTCGGAGTTACCTAGACGGGAGGACTCAGAGCACAGTAATTGGTCGACAAATAAGCGAAGCGACTAACGTGTCATTCGGTGTCCCTCAAGGTAGTGTTTTGGGTCCAATTCTCTTTTTAATCTACATCAACGAATTGTTCGAATTACCTGTTAATGGTAGAATTGTATCCTTCGCGGACGACACTGTCCTTCTTACTGCGACTAATAATTGGAATGATACATTTTTCAAAGCTCAAAGTAACTTGGAACTGGCTAAAACTTGGATCGACAACCATATTTTAACGCTAAATGCTGCGAAATCAAAATTTATCACTTTCAGCTTGCGGGGAAATCCCAGCCAGGTTCTCAACCAAACACTTGCCATTCATACCGACAAATGCTTGGATAAGAATAGATGTGTATGTACTAAATTAAGCAAATCTGCAACAGTCTCCTACTTAGGCATAACGGTAGATGAGAAGCTATGTTGGGAAAATCAGATTGCAAATTTGAGTTCGAGAATTAGAAAGCTGGTTTATGTATTTCTTCGGCTGCGCAAAATTCTGTCCAAAACAACCATAAGAATGGTATACATGGCCTTGTGTCAGAGTTTTTTGTCCTACGGAGTCGCGGCATGGGGCGCTACTACTAATGATAATCTGGATAGATTGACAAAAGCGCAGAAATTATTATTGAGAGTAATTCACAGGAAAAACCGACGTCATCCATCTGCCTTGTTATTTTCCCAATCCCATGTGCTATCAGCTAAACAGTTATTCATTAAGCAAGCGCTTCTTGCATTCTACAAATCTAGAGATGACCACGCCCGAACTCAAAACAATCTGAACACAAGAATGTCCGCGAGTATCAATTATATAATTCCGTCAGTCAGGACAACATTTGCCCAGAGACATATATTCTACATAGCCCCAAAATTATATAATTCCCTTAGTGAAGACATGAAAAATTATCCTAACATAAAAATATTTAAAGCAAACCTTAATAGATGGCTACTTAACAAGGGATATGTAAAATCTGATCAACTTCTTTGCAACGCACGACAATTTATTTAGTATCACTTATCTATTTTTCTTAATTAAATTTTATTAAATTACAACTATAAATATATATATATTTATTACATAGCTATATTTTTTATAAAATTGGTATATTTATGTATATATACAGGTGGTGGGTCCAAATAATTTATTTAAAAAAAAACACTTCATTTCTTAAAATTGCATAAAAATATGCACATCTAGAGACGGGCCAAATTATCGCCTAGTTAGATGTGCTATTGGCAGTAAAGGTCATGTAAGATGTGTTAAACCTCCCTATATTAATTATTAAATAATTTATATAATTATTATATGATTACATGACCTATGAATGAACTGTATACCTAATCCTATGTACCTAAATAAATAAAAATAAATAAATTACCGCGACATGTGTAAAATGCGCGACGGAGTAGTCGACGGCATCGACTTCGCAGGCGGCGAGGATCAAGTGAGGGATTGCGAGATTTGTTTCGAGGGCAAGCAGGCGCGGCAGCCATTCGGGCACTGCGTGAACCAACGAGCGGAAACTAACCTGTTCCTCATTCATTCGGATTTATGTGGACCGATGGAAACTACATCGATTGGAGGAGCCAGATATTTCCTTACCTTCGTTGACGACTATTCAAGAAAGGTATTCGTATACTTCTTAAAAAGGAAATCGGAAGTTTTTGAAACTTTCAAGACATTCAAGCAGCTTGTTGAAAACCAGACAGAAAGAAAAATCAAGACCCTTCGCACCGACAATGGAACTGAATATTGCAGCGAGGGATTCAAGTCTTTTCTTCGCCTGTGCGGCATACAACATCAGAAGTCTAATGTATACACTCCGCAACAAAATGGGCTGGCGGAACGAATGAACCGGACCCTGGTGGAAAAAGCCAAGTGCCTTATATTTGACGCCAAACTTGATAAAAGCTACTGGGCGAATGCAGTCAACATGGCAGCCTATGTGACTAATCGTTCAGTAAATTCTGTGCTGAAGACTTCGACACCAGAAGAGGCTTGGACAGGAAAAAGGGTCAACATCGGAGATCTCAAGTTATTCGGTACAGAAGTCATGGTGCACATTCCAAAAGAAAAACGGTTGAAGTGGGATAGAAAATCTCAAAAGATGCTGTTTGTTGGTTACAGCAGCGTCACCAAAGGTTTTCGGTGCATCGAACCCGACACAAGAAAATTTACTATCAGTCGAGATGTTGCCTTCCTTGAAAGGCTTGATAATTCTACACCAGCTTTAACCGAAGGCGACGATAAACGTTCAGTGAGGGAAATAATCCCAAACGAATATCAGCCTGAAAAAGGTATCAAGATCGACGTCGATGAAGAGTCAGAAGCCTACGAAACTATCGGTTGTTCGGACAACTCAGAAGAGGAACCAGATGCTGTACCAGAAGAACAGAACCTGATACCAGCGCAAGAACTGAGACGATCGACGAGAGTTCCGAAGCCGCGAAAATTTGAAGAGTATGTCACTTATTCACCGTTGAGGAGGCGCTATCGCGCACAGACTGTAATAAATGGAAGGCGGACATGGATGAAGAGTTGGCATCGTTGGAGGAGAACGAAACTTGGACACTCGAACTTCTTCTATCAGGCAGGAAGCCTATAAAGACCAAATGGGTGTTTAAAATAAAAAGGGGAGATGTGAGTGGTGAAATCGTGCGGTACAAGGCACGATTAGTAGCAAAAGGCTGCTCACAAAAATACGCAATCGACTACGTGGAAACATACTCACCAGTAGTCAGATATGCCTCGATACGTTATCTGGTGGCACTCGCAGTAAAATCACAGTTCAATATTGATCAAATGGACGCGGTGACTGCGTTCCTCCAAGGGGATCTCAAAGAGGAGATTTACATTGAGCAACCTGTCGGATTCCATGATGGCAGTGAGAGGGTCTGCAAGTTGAAGAAAGCAATCTATGGCCTGAAGCAAAGTGGTCATGAATGGAACCGGAAGCTAGACAGAATGCTGCGCTCATTCGGGCTAATCAAGTGAAAGGCTGACCCATGTGTCTATTTTACAGTCAACATGGAGATCATCATTGCAATTTATATGGATGATATTCTTATCTTTTGGAAACACAAGTCAACTCGTGACAAGATCAAGACGGCGCTTAGCTCATCATTCAAAATGAAGGACATGGGACAAGCAACCAATTGCATCGGACTAAGGATCACTTATAGTAAAGGTACTATCAGTTTGGACCAAAGCAAGTACATTGAAGAAATACTCGACCGATTTGGAATGGCCGAGTGCAAACCAGCTATCACTCCAAGTGACACAAACCAAAAACTAACCGTGAGTATGTGTCCTACTACTGACGAAGAAAAACAAGAAATGGAGAACGTGCCGTATCAGGAAGCAGTCGGCAGCCTTTTATACCTAGTACAGGGCACTAGACCAGATATCGCATTTGCGGTAAATGATGTGAGTCGATTCAACTCTAATTACGGTACGGTATGGTGAAGTTACCGGTTATGGACTTTCATTTATATAAATTATATTTATAAGGGTATCTTAATATTGTATAATTATTATTCCTGAATATAAACTTGTTTGGTTACATAAAATATCTGAGTAATTAATAGATTATTATCAAATTGTATATTTATTATTGTTTGCAAATTTGTTTGGTTCATAACAATTTATCAAAGTAATTATTAAATATTGGTTTGTTTACTTGTAATCCATTCATAGCTGTATAGACTATAAATAAATAAATTCTTATAAAATGTCTCGTGATCCTGATAAGGAAGCTAGCATGGATGCAATTAAGTTACAAATAGCACGTGCAAAGCGTAATGCTTTATTTGAGAGAATGCAAAAAATATTTGATTTATCAAAGAATGTAGGCACTACCGAATGAACAAGTGAGCCATTTCTCAATGCATCTATTTCTATGGCAGATATACGGTCAGAGTTTCGTGCCGTTTTAGATGATTATAATATTTTAAAGATTAGAGCTGACTCAACCGCGACGCCGTGTTACGACACATTTACCTCATTTGAGGACATGTATTGTACATGTAAGCGTGTTCTTGACCGCCTGTCTGTTAAGCAAAAAATATCGACTTCCAGTAGGGATACTGAGACTTGTCGTGAGGCGATAAAGCCAAGACTTCCACCTTTGGAAATTATGTATTTCATTTATCAAATCTGTAATGTCCAATCTAGGACCACTATCAATATGAACAGCAAAGCTAGTCGTTTTAGTTCTAACCAACGTATGCCAAGCCCTTAATCCTATGTTTCAAATGAGCAAAATAATGTAAAGTGTTTATGCAATAATATATATATATCCTTCTAGCCGTGTTCGGCCATAGCGACTGCATTGAGATTCTAGTGACTTCTTTAGTCTTCTCAGAGTCCATTGTTCGGAAGCAGTCAAGTGCGCAGGCTATATTATAGTGCACAGGTGAGCGCGCGACCACGGGTGCACTCTCTCTTCCTCCCTCTTCTTAACCCGATGGAACGGAGACCGTTACGACCAGAGAAAAGTTTGGATGCAGATAAAATAAAATTAATGAATTAATCGCCAACACAGCAATGGCTGTCATTGTTAAATTTGTACTCAATATTGCAGAGCTATTTTTTACGGATTTAGTTCGTTTTTCCACACTGTCATTTATGAAATTGGTAGTTATGGCTTGTGGTGATATTTAAGGTTTTCCTGGAGCTATTGTAGAGATGACCGGTGACTTATTGGTAGTTGTTGTAGTAGGCGGTGATGTAGAAGATGCATTATTGGATTTATCCTGGTTTTCTGATGATCTCGTGTTGTTGCTCATAGGGCTGTGTTGAATACAGCATACAGTCTCTTGTTCCGACATTATACAAAATTGTGATAGTTTCCCTTTTGGCAAATCCCCGTCAGTTTTTGGTCAATTTTCCGGCGGTAGACATACTCCTAAAACGCCATTTATTTCATATTTCACATGACTCTTCACGGCAGTGTATATGCCAGGTCCCTTGGCACTTCCGCAATGGCTCTTTCCAATACTGGTAACGGCGATTAGGTTGAAGAGGCATTGGTTGTCAGCTATCGTCACTTGCAGAGGTCCACCACTATCGCCTCCACAAGAGTCTCGTCCTCCTTCTAAGCTTCCAGCGCACAATTAATCGTCCGTTATACCTTGCGGTAACCTCTTTCTGAGAGTCTTTGCATATAGTCTTCGACAGGTAGGCTGGTCAATCAAATCCACCACCACCTTCAGTAAGTCGTCCGATGTATCTTCAGCAAAGTCGATTTGCCCCCAGCCAGTAACGACAGTTCGCTTGTTTTCGATGGTCGACTTTGTCCATAGAGACGCTTGTCGAATATTTAAAGTGAACAGCTCAGACCGATAAGATCCTTCGGGCCGCGTCCCATGTGAAACCGCGACTGAATCCAGACTGTAGAATTGCACTATATTCTTATAAATTTATTATTTAATTATTATTTAGAGGTGAGAAAATTTAGAAATATGTTTGACACTTAGAATTTAAATTTCTGCGCAACTTGCGCAGAAATTAAAATTCTATATAAAAAATAATATAACACATGAATATCTCTATAAATGCCCTTTGTTTAATAAAATGACACCTGCTGATAGGTTCGCTCATATTAAAGCAAATAACGCCTGTTTAAATTGTCTGGATATAAAACATATAACAGGTCTCTGTAAATCAAATCAGAAGTGTACTATGTGTAAACAGAAACACCACACGTTGTTACATTTTAATAATAATGATAAAATTAGTGGTTCCACCTCGAACTCAGGTACTGTTCAGTCGGTTCGATCCCATCCCAGATGCTTTCGCCTTCTAACACGAAGCCTGAGACAAGCCAGTATACCTTCGATAACGACGCAGGGCGAGGAGACGTAACGTTGTGTGCTATATGTAATACAAACGCCAAGTTGTTGACTCTTACGCAAAGGTCCAAGTCAGCTACAACTACCACAGTCGCGCTTGCCACCGTTCAAATCGTAGTGAATAATCAGATTGTTAGATGTCTCCTAGACTCGGCTTCTCAAAGCAATTTTATAACAAGTGACTGTTGTGAAAAACTTGGCCTCAAGCATTATGAAAGGTCGAAGGTAGTGGTTACGGGCGTCGGTGGTTTAAATAAACCTACTTTAGGTAAAGTTAATCTAACTTTCCTTTCTAGGTTTAATTTAAGTATAAGTTATGACATGAGTGCTCTTATTGTCGATCGTATTACTATTGAGTTGCCGTCGGTTTGAGGTCATTACCTCTTGCAGATGAAATGTTTGCTAAGCCTGGCCCTATCGAGGCTTTAATAGGCGCTTCATTATTTCCACATTTATTGCTACCAGGTAGGATAGTTAATACCCAGTGTGATAATATTCCACCAGTTATTGAAACTGTGTTAGGTTTTGTCGTCGTTGGGTCATTGCCCACGCTTCAGTCTACGCATAATCATGACTTGGTCTCATGCTGTTCAGTAGTGTCTCGAGATTCCCTGGACGTCGTTGTAAAACGCTTCTGGGAATTGGAGGAAATATGTATTCCACCAGTCCAAGATTCTAATGATCTGGAGTGTGAGGAGCATTTCTCGGTCACCACGACACGTGACTCTAACGGTAGGTACATCGTTGCCTTACCTTTCCGACTGGATGCCTATTTATTGGGTGATTCTCAAAGGGTCGCTGAGAAGCGTTTTAATTGCCTTAAATGAAAACTCGAATCATGCGCTCCCTTGCGAGAAGCCTATAATAAGGTAATACGTGATTATATTGAAGATGGGTATTTGTCACCGGAGGCTATTGATAGCAGTGTCAGCACCCTCTCATATGTCATCCCTCACCACGGGGTTTTCAGACCAGATAAGTCTACAAAACTTAGACCGGTTCTTGATGCCAGTTGCACAACTAGCACAGGCTACTCTCTTAACGATCTACTACACTCAGGTCCCAACCTACAGGATGATTTATTTTGTATACTCTTGAATTTTCGTTTGTTTTCGGTCGCCTTCTGTGCTAATGTGAAACAAATGTTTTTACAAATAGGTATGCGTTCTGAAGATCGTCGATTTCAGCGTATTCTATATCGCTTTAGTCCCCACAGTCCTATGCAAGTCTTTGAGCTGAATAGGGTATGATTCGGATTTAAGTCAAGTCCTTACCACGCCCTACGATTAGTAAAACAATTAGCGTCCGACGAAGGAGATAAATATCCTAAGGCTGCTAAAGTTATCTCTAGTTCTCTGTACATGGATGATATTGCATATAGTCTTCCAGAAGAGTCTTCAGCTGTAGAGACAGTAAACGAACTGATTCAGCTTTTTAAATGCGGTCAGTTCGACCTAATGAAGTGGATTTCAAATTCCAAAAGTGTATTAGAAAACATACCAGAGTCCCACAAAATGACTTCAGAAGTAGAGTTCGATAAGCAAACACAGCATAAGATATTGGGTTTAAGGTGGTCCATGTCTAATGATTGTTTTGTCTTTCAAATCAACGCTCCTGACATTTTCGCAAACGTCAGTCGCCGCGATAAAAAGTAAAACTACTTGTGGACAGATCCGCGCGCGTTTTTTTTTGTTCTCCTCTCTATCGTACAGACGTCGAGATTCCAGTCGAAGGACAAATTCAAGCGAGTAACCATGTCAGGAAACGATTCATGGTCTTCGATTACGAAATTGAAGGGTGTAGAAAACTATCGCACCTGGTCAATAGCGATACGAGCGATGCTTGAAGTTAATGGATTACTGAAGTATATAACCCCGGTACGGAAATCAATAAAGAAAAGGCGATGAAAGCAAAAGCACGGCTATTGCTAAGTGTTGAAGAATCTTTATACGTGCATATAGAAGACAAAGACAGAGCCGCTGAAATATGGAAAACACTTTAAGAAATGTTCGCTGGTAAAAGCACTACACATAAGATTGGTCTTATCCAGAACTTAATAAGTGTGCGACTCGAAAATTGCGAGTCAATGACTGAGTACGCGGGAAAAGTCACGAGTGCGGCGAACAAACTAAACGATGTGGGCTTTAAAATCGACGACGAACTCGTTGGAGCTATCATGTTGGCCGGTTTACCGGATGATTTTCGTCCGATGATTTTGTGTTTCGAAGGAAGCGGGATCAAAACGAACTCTTTCATAGTCAAATTCAAACTTCTCGCAGGATCGTACCAAAAGGAAACAGCAAGTGCATTACAAAACATAATATTAAATATTAATGACTGTTTCTTTCTTTTCTCACATATAACTTTATTTATATTTTTTAATCGAATTTTATATTATATTTATTGCCGATTTAATAATGGAATTTCGTTTTATTTCTTATATATTTTTAATATTTTTTTATTATTATTATTTTTTATTTTATTCTGAAGACCACATTTTAGGGCAATTTAGTGTCATTAGCTTTTTACTAAAACTTGGACATTTGTAGGCAACCAAGTAATCAAGCAAACTTGATTGTAATATTGGAGTCCTGTCCACCCTAGAACGGGCTAGTCCCAGTTGGGTGACAGAAACAAATAAGCAAAAGGTTAAGGTTTCGCCATTCGGTTCCTGTTATTTTTGTAAGCTAATCAATGTTTTATAGTAATTAATTCTTAAATAAATAAATAAATAAATAAATTCTTTGGCAAACACAAGCCCAAATTCAAACCAAAAAAATACTAACAAGGGACACGGATCTGGCGCAAGTGGCAAGCCTGCCCTGTAACTAGGCAGAGTCTGTTCTAAGGAGAACACAAATACAAATGATTAAAAAATACATACTAAAAATAAAAAAAAATTGAATCAAATCAAGTTAAATTCCAAACTAAAAATAAAAAATTTGAATCAAATCAAGTTAAAATGAAATTCCCACTACACCTAAATAATATTAGAACTATAGACAAGTAATACTAAATAATAATAATAATAATATATAATAGCAATTATAAATAATCATTTATAATAATAACTAATAATATATAAGAATTAATAAAAATACGTATATAAAATAAATATAAAATAAATATATTTGGTAAAATAATATTTAATATATAATATATAATATTAATATTATATAATATATAATATATAATAATAATAATAAAATAATATTAATATATAAAATAAATTGGTAAAATAATATTTATAAATCATTAATATATTCAGATAGTCATAAGTATTTGTAGCAGCAGAATGCAAGGAATAATAATTAAAAATGAGGACATATTGCCAACCGTTTATAATACAGTTATTTTTGTTTTTAGTTAGCGGCATATGAAATAGCAAAATTGAAAATTTCGAAAAATCATCCATAAAGTAAGGAATATTAAAACCAAGTTGCCATAACTTTCGGTTTATTAAAATATAGTATATGTTTATAGGGCATTTCAAAATATAATAGTCTATTTTAAGACTCAGGCCATAATAATCGTAAATAAAAAAATATTTATAAATAATTAATATATTCGAATAATCATAATAAATATTTGTAACAGCATAATGCAGTGAATAATAATAAAAAACTAGAACATAAAACCAACCATTCATTACAAAGAAATTTTTCTTTTTAGTTTGTGACACATAAAATAGGAAATGTAAATATTGCAAATAATTGACCTTACAGCAAAAAAATATATAACTGACAATATAATTAATCTGACATGATTTTTTGATAACTAAAATATAGTCAGACGTGCAGTAGAGACATATAATACTAAGATTAACTTTAAAATTTATGAATGACTCTATTTGATATTTGCAAGATCTTCGTCTGCTATTATTTTTATTATTTTTGTATTCTTTTTCTCTCTCACCAAAATTTGGCAGTTTTTACCCACACAAATCTATATCTTTTCTGCTTCACTAAGTCTCGGACTTTCTTATATAATATTTTATTGTGCATCGTTAGGTGGTCGTTGAAATATAAGTTTTGTTTCGGCGAATCCAGGCCTATATCAGCTGTTGTAATTGGTCTTCTGCAGTTGTTACGGAGCACTCGCAGTGCATCGAAGACTTGTTGTTTTTTGCATTTCGAAGTAAATCGTGCTATAATCGTCGGTACCCGCGACGGTCGCTCGCTTTGTTGGCGCTGCTCGGTACTGGAATAGGCCACGCCCCTTTCGCACGCCAGACTGTTGCCGTTGCTTTTGCGATAGATGTCGTCATTGCCGTTCCTCGGAGCAGATCTGTACACATAGTTGATATCGCTGCTTGATATGTTTATACCGATTGCATCGCCGCACTTTTTTAACACATTTAATAAATCGCTTTGTGTTTCTGGCACACCGCTGACTCCAAATTATTCTGCCGCATCTCTTGCTCTCTATTTCGCTCGGATTTTTCCAGTAACAAGATTTTGTTTTCAAGAGTTTTCACCTTCGTTTCGCAATCTTTGATTTTTTTATGTTTCTGTCGACTTCCTCCATTTTTTTGGTGAATTCATCAACCTTCCAGCAACACATGTCGACAGATGTTTTGAAATCGACCATCTGCGTTTTGATGGCCTGAAAATCACATCGAAGAAGCCTTATTTCTAAACGCGGTAATATTTAATGCAATATTTATCGCGATGGGTATTGGCGTTTCCTGTTAGTGTGGGCCCAGCAGTATTCAAAAATGATTGTATTTTTTGCTTGTCGATAAATAATGAGTCTGCGATTACGCCCCGACGACAAGTATAACTATTTTTTATTTTATTGATTACCTAGTTTTTTAACTACCGATTGTATGAGGCGTCGTTATCAACCGTTATACAGGGTGCTATTACTGCACGGGCATTTTTTTTGGGTGAATCAGTACAACAAGGTAAGCAAATTTTGATGAAAATTTTTGTAAAAAAAAATATACCGTTATCCTTGCAATTGTTGCAAACCACCTCAGCTTCAGATAAGTCCTTGCACGTAAACAACTGCCAAAGGCAACGCTTCATTGACGCTGAGGATCTTTTGTCTCTTCAATTTATTGCTCGATTTCTTCTTCTGAAACCTCGCTGCCACTCGAGCGAAGGTAAGTCTCATCATCTTGCTCTGGCTCAACGAATAAATATTAAACATTTTTTCCTATCTCATTTTGTGTAAGCGGCCTATTAGTCATAATGGGGTACGTCTGAAAAATGCCGAAGCTAAATGAAAAACACATTTAGCTTCGATATAAATGAGAAATGAATCAGAAACAAGTAGTTTATTTAATACTAGCTGCGCCCCGCGGTTTCACCCGCGTGGTGATGGAAAATTGTGATAATGATGATAGAAAACCATATATCTTTATAAATTATAACCTATGTGTTATTCTGATGTGTAAGCTATATTATTGTAAAGTTTTATCAAAATCCATTCAGTAGTTTTTGCGTGAAAGAGTAACAAACATCCATACATACATTCTTACAAACTTTCGCGTTTATAATAGTAGTAGGATGCTTACACTTGCAGGCGCGTGTCGTAAAATTTACGCTCAATGGTAAATCCGCGTAATTCCCCGGACAGCAAACACTTGTGTGCACACACGATACATTTGTAGATTAGAGAGATAGCTCTATTTGACTACCTCTTTGTGACTATTATTATTATTTTTATTATTGGTATTTTATTATATATTTTTCTCAATTATTTATTTTAATATAAAAAATAATATTATATATTCTCTGTGACTATTTTAAATTATTTAAAAAATTGCAACTTTTATTTATATGCGATATTCTGATTATATTCGTTTTCTACATCTTTTTGAATATTAGTTTCTGTTTTTAAACATGCATGATATTTAGCCTTATTTTGCCTCTGTTTAAAATGCCTGCCCTGGAACAAGTTCTTACTTAGTTGTGCGGCATGAGTCTATCATCACATATAAGCGTGACATAACTTAGTGTGGGTTTATTAATATTAAGTTAAATTGTATTCCCTGTTTAAGTGTAGATTTTAATTATGATTTGTTTTACGCTTTTTGCATATTATGTGCATTACCATAAATAAATAAATAAATAAATACTTTTTTAATTCAGTTTAAAAAAATGTTTATTGGATTTATTGATTTAGTATATATACAGTACACACATAATGCTCTAATAATACATTGATAATTATCAGTACTATTTTTACATGATTACTGCTTGCTAATAATTTAACTAATACATGTTTATCTGAAGATGCACAAAAAAGTATCAGTATAGAAATATGCCCCTAAAAATTAAAAAAAAAATGTAAAAAAAAGTTGACGTAAATACTGAAAAACAATTAAATAAAAAAAACTTAATTTGATATTAAATATTGTCTGAAATAAACTATTAAAAACATACGGTAAATTATCAATATGTCTCATAATATGCTCTCTATAATGGACTTAACTGCTAAGGGTACCAGGTTAATAATATCAATATTATTGGATATAGTGTTGTATGACCAGCATGTACGTGAGATAGGATTGTGGAAAGATTGATTTTCTGCAAAGTGGGAAGGTGAAATGTTAGGTGCTGCCTCAGTCGTCTGGATAGTACGTGGAAATTTAACGCCTAAAACTGGTGAGTCTATCCCGCCGTTAAGGAGTTTGTGCAGAAACATTAGGCTTCCGCACTCTCTTCCCTTTCTAAGAGTAATATCTTAAAATAATTTAAACGCTCTTCCTAAGAGTAGAGAGTTCATGATAGACCGGTTTTATAGGTTAATATTCGTGTATACCTCCGCCAGTGGGAGATCTTGGAGTTAATGCCTCAGTTTTTCCCTGCCAGTCTTCTGCTTATACCTAAAGCCCTCTCAGCTTTTCGAATTGTTTTATCTAGGTGGCTGTTCCAGGTGGTTCTCTGGTCGAGCGTGACTCCCAGATACTTTACATCCTTGGAGAAAGGGATCTACCTGTAGTTTAGAATTGGCATTTCAGTCCACCTAGTTGAAGTTTGTTAAAATGGCACGAAGACGGTCTTATCGGCGTTGACCGATAATTCGTTCTCTCTGCACCAATTGCCAGCCATTGTTAACGCTTTGTGTGAGATCTTTTTTTCGGCTTTTGTCAGAAGCCCCGGACAATGACTACTAGGTTATCTGCATAGCCCTGTGTGTCTATCATCGTGGCCTCTGCCATCCTATGAAGGAGTTGATCTATTGAGAGTCCATAGTAGAGGCGAGAGTACGCCTCCCTGCGGACAGCCTCTTGTGGTGGTTACTTCAAGGTTTGTTCCGTAGACGGGCAGCGATGCAACTCTCAAGTCATGTATATAATATATATTTGTTTAACTATATTGAAATACAAATCGCAGAGTATAAACTTATATCGGCTGATGACCGAAGAGAGCTGCTTTGTGAATGATTTCCGTGATAAGCACCAGTGTTTGTTGACGACCGCCGTAATAAGTATGCAATAGTATCCCACATAGAATGACCGAACGCTTCATAGAATCGAGATTTAAAACTAATCAAATGCATTAAATATTAATTTAAATACTATTGTTGACAGGTTTGTGATTTTTTACCTGGGAACTAATCCAGTTTTTCTGATAAGAGATTTGGAGCTGACGAAGAATATAGCTATCAAACAATTCGATTATTTCACTGATCATAGTTCGATGGTGGACCGGAAACACGATGTGTTGTTTGGTCAATCGCTATTCTGCTTAAAAGGTATGATTTTTACTGTCATATTAAATCGGCTCTTGCCAGGTGTTAAATACATTGTATAGCAAATCATTCTATCACTTTTTTTTTACACTCGGATCAATCGAATGATTCAAATAATCATCGCATTTTTTGAGCTATGTAGTGTATTGTATGTGCCGCATTTTCTGTATATTATACATATATATATACATATATATAGTTTCTGAAATTGAAAGTCGATAGTGATTTCCCACTTCACAATCATTTTAATTCTGTGCATTCAAATATTTTTATACCTATGAGCTGAACACTTTTTCTATCTATCACTATCTGACATCGACAATAATTTTAACTCGAAAACAATAAAAATTTATATTGAGCGCTAAACCCGCTTACAAATCGCTGTGGCTCAGAACGATATGAAATGAATGGGAAAAGCACCGATGTCAAAGCTCACAGAAGTTAACACCGGCGCGGGAAGACTTTTGTCGCACATATTCCAGTAGGTACAAAGTTGTGTCAAAATTTCAAGTCAATCGACCGACTACTGTTTGAGTCTGGCGAGCACAAACATACACAAACTGAATTTTATATATGAAGAACATAATACAAACGGCGGTTCTGTTCATAATATAACATTATTTTATTTTGTAAATGTATTCCAGAAAATAATGTAATTGTTTAATTATTGGCTCATTAACTCTCAATTCAGAACGATGGATTGAGTACTTTTTTCATTAAAATGAGCAAAGCTTTTTTTCATTTGTTTTCATACCTGGATGAATAATGAGAACCCAGCAACGTTTAATCATATATTTTTGCAAAATGGGAAACCTTCTTAAATTTTCCATTATAAACATCACCAATATAAGGAGACAAGATTCTCTGGTGTAATAGTGTGCTCTTTGTTTTTTCTTTGTGGTAGTTACATTCTTAGAAGTTTTCCAAGATATAATCGTAATTGACTAGTTTCTTTGATGAAGGGTTTCTTTGATGTTAGGGGTTTCTTTGATGTAACTAGTTTCTTTGATGATAGGGGTTTCTATTAAACTCTTCTTATTATGAAAACCGAAATATTAAGTATATTTAAATTCTAGCACTTCTACTTTTGAACTTGGTAATCGTTATTTTCTTGCCGTTAGTTGTTGGAAAATATTTTTTCAAATCAATCAATCATTGTATTATTCTAGGGACGTGTAACGGCCTTAAGTACCGTTACATGCGATCAACAAATGCATCAATTTCCAGTGAAATACACTGGCACAATTCAGCTATTATTTTGACTCGTGAAGCGATGAATCAGCACGATGAAACAATACTTTTACTCGGAATATTTCGGATTGCATCATTTCCCGGCCTATATAAACCGGCGAAAAAGCAACCAAAGTGTCACTCCTCGAGTGGTCACGTCTCCGAGATAGCGACGGCACACTCCGGTGTCCCGGCTTCTTGGTCACAGATCATTCCTCGAGTGATCACCTCCCCCAAGGTTGCGACGGCATACTCGGTACCCCTCTCACGAGGTCGCTCAACGAGTCCGGCTCCTTGGTTTCCTTTCCTTATCTTTCCCAGTCACGAAGCATCAGTCTGCAATCCCATAGACTCGAGCCGTGCCCAGTACAAGATACTAGGAGCACAAATACAATCCTCATCCCTATACCCTCGTAACTGCAGTCGCGCATCAATACACTCGCGACGACATAACCTGTTCGGGAAGCGTTATAACTGGCAATATCAAACTTTCAGTCGATTCAATAAATACCTTCTGCTTCACTGAAAACCGCCTCTCAATACGGAGATAACTCGTAAGTTGATACCACCACCTCACACCGAACAACTTGGAGTCTAGTGAGGGGTGGTCCCTCACAGACGCAAAAAAGTTTTTTTTTTCATTCATTCAATAATTTTATTCATAATCCCGTGTTCTAGAATGGTCTCTAGATGAGTTAACAAGCCAGGCCGCTACGTTCATGATAGCCGGGATTGAAACGAGTGCATCTAACGTAGGATTGATGCTTTATGAACTCGCCAAGAACCAGGATGTACAGAAGAAACTTCAGGTTGAAATTGACGAAGCACTCGTCGCTCACGGGGAGTTCACATATAACGTGCTGCAGGGAATGGAATACCTCAATATGGTATTGTCAGGTACGTTCCTAAAAAAAACTATTTTGAATACATCTATCAGTTTGACGATTTGTCGAACGCTTTAAATTAGCCTGTTTGTACCTATTAAAGTTTACATTAATACGAAACTACTAATAAATCTCTTTATACACTTTTATTTACTAAGTAAAACTTTACAATCTCTACACAAGTATAATAATAATATTAGGAATTTCATTTTTTTTTTTCAGAAACGTTAAGAAAATATTAAGTTGGCGGCGACAGAATTTGTGTACGAGACATAGATATTGGTGCCCCCAGGCCTGGAGAAAAATCCTATACGGTATAGAGATTTAGCAAACTAGATCAGATATACTAATATTTTTTATAAATTCTGATTCTATTTATATTGATTACATTGTTTTCAAATCAAAAAAGGCGACTTGGTTATGTTGTGTGCTCCAGGTATTCAAAGAGATCCGAAATACTGGCCAAATCCTATTGTCAAGGGATTATAACATTTTAACGTCGCGGCAAATATATTTCGTAAAATAACAGCCACCAAAAATATTCACAGAGATAATATTAGAAAAATTCCAACCCGTTAAAGTGCAGTCATAAAACCACTTAAGGCTCGTATGCACGCCAATGACCTTGGACGATGAGGCGTGGCCTATTGCTTTCCGCTTCCCCCGCCCGCGCTAAAAAATCACGCGAGTAATGCCGAAATATTGTTTGAAATTCATAGAACGATTGCGAAGCGATAATATGTATGATGCAAAGCGATAATGTTATATATATATGTATATATATATATATATATATATATATATATATATATATATATATATATATATATATATATATATATATATATATATATATATATATATTATATATATATATATATATATATATATATATATATATATATATATATATATATATATATATATATATATATATATTTAATCAGCGACGATATTTAAATAAGTAAACAATTTAAAATTATATTTTTGAATGTTTTATTTTATACTATATTTATTTAGGTAATTACGTATTTAGGTAAGTACCACTCAATAATCAGAAAACTTATAGCGATCCTGTGTTATTAAAAAACTACTTTTCGTCCGTTTACTTTTTAGGTTAAGACCACATCAGATATGTGTGAATCAATAAAATAATCGTAGGAGTATATCATAATATAACAAAGCATATAATAGTTTTGTTTCTCTCTAGGACATCTCTAGGACCGACACATTCTTCTTCTACATCATATTTTTCAGACACCGGTTTATCTTCCTCACACAGTCTTATGCTTATATTTATGGTTTCTGGTGATTTCTCTTTATCATGTTCTTTCATTTCATAAAGTGTTTTATGTAATACTAGCTTTTCATAAACCATTTCTTGATCTTCTTCAACTGCTGTTTCTTTGACTTCAATGAGCTTTCTCTTAGATGCAGCTTTACTTATCTTAGCTTCGATCATTTTTTGTTTTTCTTTTATGGTCATTTTTATATATTCAGGATCTTTTATTTGCATGTTTCTTGAATTTCTTGGGTCTATCAATTTGGGTAGCAAACAATCTTAATAAAATGTCTTTAGTTTGTTTTTCATTTCATTATCCCAGAAAGTCATCTTTTGTTATTATTTCTGTTTTAAAGGCTCGTTTTCTCCATACCAAATACCTAAAAGGCATTCGGATTTATCTGTATGTGAATTTGCCCCTGTATCTGGTAATACCAGTTATGGGTTTTATTAATTTGTAAGATTCCATTTTTGCTCATTTTATAATACCGATTTTGATGGCTTCATCGATACCTTTCTGAAATGCAATGATAGGACATTTGATTTAGACGATCAAGTCGTCACCTACAACACCGTCGGGAGAAGCTCCGAGGAAGGGTATCTCTTTATCTATAAACAACCCGCATGGTTTAATATCAATATTTTCTTGCATTTTTACCTGTCCAATAGTTTACTTCTCATTATCTTTTCCATGCTTAGTTGATATTACATGGGATAAAGAATCTTTGTATAATATATCCTTTACAAGATACGCAACTGACATCTTTACGTCTCTTTATAATTCTTCCAAAGTTTGAACCTGTCAAAATAGTCCTTTTTATCTCCATCCACTCACTGCAGGTACTCTGCAGTACAGTTTTATTCTGTATTTCATCTCCTTCCTCGTCAGTCCAATTTAAGTTATGTAAGAAAGTGCATTTTTCTTTTTCAAATATTTCTTGCAGCATGTCTGGTTTTTCACACTTTTCTCCATAATTTACGTAATGTCTTATTGAAAAAAGTAATCTGTTTTTCTTTCGACTGATTTTTCTCATATTGACCATCCTTTGCAATCGCTGCTTTCCCAAATGTTTTATTATGCCTGTGGGACTACGACCTATGACATTGTTGTAAAGGGAAGACATCAATTTGTGCGAGTTAAATAATGAAACCAAACAGGCTTGGCACCTTGTCTGGTAGGAACCTTTGAGGCTCAAATTTGTTCTTTTACCGCCAACAAGCTTCGCTACTATACTGTTAAACCGTTCTACTAAGTGTACATCATGTATTAAACTTGGAGCATGTGAAGCAACATTTGACATAAGGAAACAAATTCTACCCCAGAGAGTACTTGTAAAAAAAGTTTTGTCAGCTGCTTCTGATATCATATCTGATTTATTCATCTCAGTACAAAAGTTTGCTTTGCACCGACTATGATCGCCAAAAGCGTGCAAGTGGGTCAACAGAAGATCATTATAGAATGGCTCAATATTACACCTTCTCTCTGATTCAGAATCAGTTTTATAAATCTTTATGATCTTGCGAATTGTTTTTCTTAGGATCATGATTTTTTTCTGTGTCAAATACTTCCGGAATCTCAATAGATATTTTGTGTCCCTTTGTAGCTGGACTAATTTATTGCATAAGTTTCTAAGTAGATCAAATTAACAGAATTGCACTTGAGATCAAATTAACGGAATTGCATTTTCAATTCTGTCGATCGAATGCAATAACAAGATACACACACACACACATGTTACACGCATAAATACATATAAACACGTCACAGTAGGGTTAGTTGTAAGAAATGGTCATATGACAATAAACCCGCCCATTGTGAAATTATCACGAGTAGAAATAAACAAACATACATACACACATACATACACACATACACATACATACACATACATACACACAAAAAGAGATCGGTCTGAAAATGGTCTCCATCGTCTTAGGGGGTCTCAAAATGTATATTTCCGTCATCATCTCAAAATTTTTTTAGCGCGATCACAATACTTTCCTTTTTGGGAAAGTAAAATTGTAGGTAGATACCTACCTACCTACAATTTTTCGCTTTCTTACATACACTTTGACTCTTTGTAGGAATAGGTATTTTGTATTTTACTTCGTTCATTTTCATGGCCTTTTTAGCCCAACTTTTTGCAGCTTTCCTTATCGGCGGCATTTTCGATTATTTCAAAGTCGCAACACAGCAAACATATTACAGTTTCGCGGACGCGGATTGCAGCGCAGCGACACCCTCCTCGTCGGACTGTTTGTGGAACACTGGCGGCCGTCGCCTAAAACCGTCACATTTATAGTATATGTAGTTTAAATTACTTTTCGTCAAAACTATTTATTATTCTAGAATAAGAAACGATCAGTTTAAAGATAAATGTGTTAGCAATATTTAACTGCAAGTGCCATGAAAATATCACTTGCAGTTTAGAAGTAGTTACGTAATTAAAGTTGAAAACAGCTTCATTTCAATAATTTTTTTTGTATAGTATTTTATGTTCTACATTTTTTTTAAACGATCAGATTGAAGCTTATATATTAATGCTTGAGATATATTTTTTCTGGAATTGTCAGTAGGCTAATTTAAAAGTTATCGGCCTTCAAATATGATCGTTTCACGACTCCACGCGCCTTAAACAAATGCACGTTGCCTGCAATAGTAATAGAACCTTTTACTATTATATATACGTAAAGATAACGAAATCCCTGCCATAAAACCACTCAACGAAAAATACACATCCTGTCCATAGTCATAAAATAAACCGAAACCATTCGAAAATAGATAGGCAATAAACCCTTTCGGCTTAGGTACACAAATGTACACGAACAAAGGATAGGTCTGCGAAAACACGACGGAATATTTTTTAAAAATAATTTGCAAATTTTCCACTCCAAATTCGCAAGCTTATACATAGTTTATTTAGTAATAGTAATTTCTACATTTTAAAAACTGTTTATAATCTGTATTTAAAGATAATTTAATGCAAGATCTTTAATTAAGAATTTTTAAAATTAATAAATGTCTTTAGAATTTAAATATATATGTCTTTATATAATAAATACAATAATATGTGCATTTAGTTTAGAAATTAATAATATGGAAAATTTCATGTAATTATTAAATAAGTAATACATGGTGATTTCCTTTAAGCTAATTAATCATATCATAATTTCCATGGCTCAAAAAATTATAATTTGAAATTCATAATTTATGTTTAGGCATACATAGAAGTAGGCGCTAATTAGTTAAGAGATATTATATCACCTTAAGCTTAATATTTAAAATAATTAAGGCATTTTTTGACAGGTAACGCTCTCTGTTAACGAGTAGATGAACCGAAGCCAGCATCCGTGAATGGATAATGGTGAGGGTGTTTAAATATTATATAAAAGGGAGGCGTTGCGCCCTTAAAATAAGTAATCAGTACGACGATAGTTGAGTTAACACGTTGGACTTGTGCTTCTAGGGGCTAGTTAAAGTTAAAGCCGACAACTTGTAATATTCAAATAATTCAAAAGCGTTTTCTTAAAGAAACTAGTTTGATAAGTTGATGTTTTATAAGTGTAAATTCTGTGTTTTTGAAGTATAGTGTAAAATGACGATTTAAAGACTTTGTGAAAATAATAATAAGCCCTCCTAGTATTTAATTTGTTTACATGTACATAATCCTAAAGGTCTAAATATTCGACCTTTGAATTTAGTAAACGAACACTCACGTAATGAGACTTTTATTTATTTTCCTTTGTGATTAAACCAAAAAATCGTGTGAAAGTGAAGTGAAATTTCTGTGGGATCTGGAAATAAACTGCGGATTCCCGAGCCTAAAAAACGCCCGACGAATACAGCAGCTTACAAGGAACTTCAGAGAGCGGTAAGAACTTTGGTTTATAACATGCCAATTCATGCCAATTCTTCATACTAGCACGGGGTGAGGTCATGCCTTACAAGCTAAAAAACCAATACTAAAGATTAGCTTAATCATTATCGAGGAAATTCAACAACAAGGATCAATCTAAACAGCAAATCTTTGGTTAAAACCGCCCGCGTCGCCGTGAATGAATATCGGAGACGTATTAAACCACAATTTCACAATCCAAAATTATATTAAATTTGGCCTTCGCAAGCTGAATTAATTAGACAATTTATAAGTGCAGTTTTGTCACCTAAAATGCATATAACCAGCACACCTATGAAGTTTGATCCTGAAAGATTTTCAAAAGCGAACCGCCAGAATATTGTGCCATATTCTTTCTTCCCATTTGGTATTGGACCGAGAATCTGTATTGGTAAGTTTCATGTTGCTATCTATCCCAACAGAGTTTCACCCCAATTCCGACACAGTGCACATGTAAATCCGAAAAATATCACAACGTGGGATCGCAATTGCCGAAATATTACGTATTATAACGAAGCATGCTACTTTCGGTAAGTCATGCATTATCCAAGTCGGAGAAGCTAGCACAAAAGCTCTAGCGCTAGCTTACAACAAACTCAGCAAGCACATTGGCAGGCGCAATCACTTGACGTGTTTAAGAGCCGCCGAAATACCCCACAGATAAGACGTTTTACTCACTGGAAGAATATTACTCGAGTGAAGATTAAAATGCTTTGGTTACTAAAGTGTTAAAAAATTGTCTTTGTAATTGTGTAAATTATCTCTTAGCATTTCTCTTTTACATTATTTTTGTGCTTTCTTTTCGTTTTCTCTATTATTTTATTTTTTATTTCCTTGTGTATTCTAATATTTTCTAAAAAAATGTTTTGCTTAACTGCATGTATTATTTGTATACCATTATACCAATAAAATGAATTTGAATCTATATTGATATATGGTTTAAAGAGCATTCTGATTTCATTCTTCATTAGATTCTGGCTATTGATTAACTTATTAATATTTATTCATTGATTCATTGATTAGGACATTGATTAGATAGGGTGTTAGATTGATTCGCTCCATATTATAACGATTTGACATCCCATTCTAAACGGCGACATGCAGGTAGTGCTGACAGCATTGACGGCTAAATTAATAACAATTTATTTGGCCATCTATAAAAATATTTTGAATGAATGTTTTTTTTATAAAGGAATGAAATCGGTCCACCAGGGGGGCGCGCTAGTCATACGTTAATCTCGAAATATTGGACCTAGAGCCTTGACATTTGGTAGATAGATGCGTCGTAGGTAGAAACCACATATATTTTAATTTAAAAAAAAGACATATATTTTAATCAATTAATAACGTCGACCCTCCCGAGGCTAGCCGAAAACGAACCATGATGTAAAAAAACCATTTTAATACCATGGAAATACTATATATGTTCTAGATTTGTTGTCATAATCAGTTATTAATGGGAGGGGTAAAAGGGGGGTGGTTTTGGAAGTAGGGTCGGGGGGGTTTGGATAGGAGTTGGGGCAGGGGTTTGTTGGGGGAGGGGTTGTTATAAGGGGGGGGGGAAGTTTGGGGGGTTGGGGGGAGCGGTATGACTGTTGTTGAAAATGACAATTTCCGTAAGGAATAAATGTGTTTTTCAAAATATTAAACGTAATACTAAACAGGACACGGCCAGACCCGAATGTCCCAGTTAATTGTAAACAACAATAGAAAATCTCCTCATAGAAAAACATAAGGCAGCAAAGACTTGAACTGCATGCAAGATCACATCGCTGCAAATCATGCCGCATAGCTTCCTACTTATCGGTATTTCACCTACCTACTGTATTTCAATTAATAAATGGCGCTACTTGATTTTATTAAAGATATAACATTGTTTACGAAGATAACGCATCTTCCAACATACCTATGCCATTTACTGTTGATTCTTGGAAGTCTTGCCGAGAAAGTCTTGAGGCGACACAACCGTTTTTTTCTCTATCAAGGCCGTTTCATTTCTTTCATTGTATCACTTGGCCATTTTGTGCCGTTACCATTTACTGCTATGTGTGTTCTGCCATTTTAATTTCCTAATAATGATTCTCTATATTTATTTGTTTTCTATAGGATTCAGGTTCGCCGAAATGGCTGTGAAAATGGGAGTAGCAGCATTGCTATCCACGTTCGACATCGTTACTACGGACAGGACCCCGGAGTTTATGAAGATAGATCCTGTGGGGATGGTTGTATGACCAACTGATGCATACGTCGCGCTCAAACTGAGAAATGTTTCAATATAAAAAGTTGTAATAATATTGTACCTCCCATGGTCAACTGTAATCAGACATTTAGGCTATTTTCACATTTTTTTCCTTTTTTGTATCTAAATAATTAAAATATATTACAGTATCAACCACCGTATGTCGTAGATTTACTTTTGTTATTGTGTGTTCTTTCTAAACAGCAGTTCATTGACAGGTTTTTTTGCAGTCGCGTTTGAAAATTCCAACTACCCGTCTTCGAAAATCAGGGCTGCTCATGAGTCAGAGCCGCTCTTAATATCTTCCAAGACGTTACGGAGATGTTTCTGAAACATTTCAGAGCCGAACCGTCAAGACGGTCGGGGGAACCTTGAAATACGTCTGATTCCGGTACTCCCCTTGACTGGGTACTCTCTTCTACAGTGTCGATGAATTCGAGCACTGCTCAGATTCCGTCGAATCTGTTATTTTATCGGAGCAGGTGTCGTTTAGATCGGTTGTTCTGCCCGTCAATGGCATTAAATTGTCTCTAGGTGTGACCATAGTTGGCGCGCCCTAAGCGCTGTGACTATTGTGTTAAATGCATGCTCGCTTTTTAAGTCCAACACCAACATGCTGGTTCTGCGAACAGCCTTGCTTCCTTCCTTTGTGAAGATGGTTGACGATGCCTGCTTCATTATAATTCCCTTAACCCTTCAGGCCTCGGCCCCTCAGCCGATTAACAAGTTGATTGCCAAAAAATTTATAGTAAAAATTAGTAAAAAAATTGAAATATGACACTGTCGCACCTAAACATTAATTACTGCCACGCCACTGTACCCATAATTAAGGGAGTCCCGAGCCTATGCCGTTACACAAATGTAGGTAATTTACGCATGCCGGCAGCGGCCACGCACGTGTGAGTAAATCGCATCATTGCTAACGCTGAACGTCACCCGCCAAAGCGAAGTAACCTACAGACGGTCACCCGCCAAAGCGAAGTAACCTACATTTTATAATTTTATTGCTCATAGCAAATTGCAAATAACAAAAACTGCAAATTGTGATAAAAGCAAATCCTTTTGCACACGTATTTATTAGACCAAAATGGTCGATTTGACCCGCCGTTCCGACATATTTGGTCCAGCGGACTCAAAATAGCGGCTGTTTTTCAAGATGGTCGCTAATAAACCAAAATGATTTTTCTCATGCTGATTTTAATGACCCATGGGCCTTTTCGGCTATTTTGGGGTCGTATATTTCAAATATGGCAATAAAAATAACTTTAGTTCATTTTGAACAGGATTATAAACATTTTTAACGAGAATTTACTTTTACGTTACCGTTATGTTGTACGCGTCTTTTTCGAGTATTTGCACATTGGAAAAGACGAATCTACAGTCAAAACTGTCAAAAAAGTCAAACGAGAGAATAATTTTGTGTATGCTGTAAGTAATTTCTGAAATTTGCTACCCAGAAAACATGGAAAATTTTAACTATATATATAGAATATGTGAATGGGTCTTTGACTTCGAATTTGTAGTCGCTGGCTCAAATATGACGACTACATGTGTTTTGAACAACCTTTAAACGTATTTTGAACCGATTTGAACATATTTGTACATTTGGCCAGAAAACTTAAACGTCCATATTTTTGTACTTGGTATCATCATCAGAACTGGTCAAAATAAATGTACCGTGGACGTTTTATACTACACTATATATAAATGATTGTACACATTAATGTTTATATTTTCAGCATCATATTTGAAATGTACGACGCCAAAATAACCGAAAAAGACCCATGGGTCTTTAAAATCAGCAAGAGAATAATCATTTTGGTTTATTAGCGGCCATCTTGGAAAATTGCCGACATTTCGAGTCCGCTGGGCCAAATATGTCGGAGCGGCAGGTCAAATAGACTATTTTGGTCTAACACACGTGTGCAGAAAGATTTGCTTTTATCACAATTTACAGTATTCTTTCAAAATATGAGACGAACCGCTTCCACTATCAGGATAGCAGATACTTTATGATTCTGAGTAAAGAAATAAAAATGGATAATGCTTAAAACAATTATAACATTGTTATTCTCATCAGTACGAGGATAAAATGTATGTCGAGAAGGATAAAAAAACAGTAATTATTATAGGTATAAATAGCTACACCAAAATATTTAAATATTTCAAAAAGCAGTTACCTTTATAAATAAACTACTTCCGACGGAAAGAAGGTACAGATAGATTTCGCGGCTTAATGTGATTATATATTTTTGAACAACTTCAAATATGTAATTAAAATTAATAATGAAATAAATTAATGAATGCCACTTTTAAACAGTCTCGAAGAGGAGTTTTGTGGATTTCACTCTGTGCTCCCCGGGATTCGCCCGTTGGATGAACAATTAGAAAGTTCACGAGCACCTTTCTTCTTCGGACCGCAAACTGGTGACATTTGGCATCGGCCGTCGCGTTCCCCCCACGCCACAATCCGAGTGGCGATACCGAACCGGCGACATTAACTGGGACCGGTTTGGTGTCTCTTGCGAGACCTCTGCGAGAATCTTGAGGCCTTTCCATCGCCTTCCAGTAGTACCGCAGAGGACTTGCGTGTCGTACTTAATGCGGCCATCGAGTCTTCCTGTGATGCCGTAGTAGGGCGGAAGAAACCCCGCGGTGGTTTCGCGGCCCCGTGGTGGTCTTCCGAACTCTACGATAATTTTAAATTTAATATTTTAAATAATGTAACGTAGCGATTGAAAATTAACGTAATTGAAAATTGTTATTTTTGTGATGTGACGCAATGATGAGATGTAAATTTTCTACTGATCGATCAAGGTGAACAATGTATGAGATGAAGTTAAAATAAAAGAAAAATATAAAATCTCAAGGTTCAAAATTTTCAAAATTTTTAAAACTCTTTCTATACTATTGAATATCTATGACATTGAACATTTTCAAAGCCTATTTGATTTTAAAATGATTTTCGAATGATTTTATTTTTCTATGGTTTTAAAATATTTTTAAGTATTCTGTAGTTTTGAATATTTTCAAAGACTATTTGATTTTAAAATGATTTTCAAGTTATTTTATTTTTCTATGGTTTCAAAATATTTCAAAGTATTCTATAGTTTTGAATACTTTCAAAGACTATTTGATTTTAAGATGATTTTCAAATTATTTTATTTTTCTATGGTTTCAAAATATTTCTAAGTACCCTATTCTACTTATAGTTTTGAAAATATTCAAAACTATTTGATTTTAAAATGATTTTCAATATATTTTATTTTTCTATAGTTTCAAAATATTTTTAAGTATTCTATAGTTTTGAATATTTTCAAACACTATTTGATTTTAAAATTATTTTAAAATTATTTTATTTTCTATGGTATCAAAATATTTATAAGTATTCTATAGTTTTGAATATTTTCAAAGACTAATTGATTTTAAAATTCCCGTGCTTTTTCTGGTTTATATGACGTGTCGCAACCATAGAAAAATATGTAGATACTGAATGTACTGAATCTACCAAAACCAAAATAGTTTAGAATATGAAACTAACCTTTTTGTCAATAGTTTCTTTATCTTTGCTTTTCCTTTTCGTGTTTACACGAAATATGTTTTCTTGCGCTTCCCCATTAACTAAAATATATGTAGAGTATTATAATAAGTTATAACAAAGATGCCATAAACATCCATTAAAAAAAACAAATATAAAAAAAATACTTACTGCTGTTTGCTTTTTAGTGACGATGCGTGACGACGCGATACTGCGGTGTAGAAGAATAAAATATTACGTGAGCGCGAACTGATAAGAGCTAACACAAAGCGACGTGCTCTCACTTTCAATAGCAGCAGGGAAGTGAATCTATTTCATAGCGTGCCTGTGTATTTATTAACGCGGCTAGCCCATACAAGAAATGTATGGAGAATCTGATACCTGATTTTCTGGGATTTATTGCATAAAATCCTATTACAATAATTGAAATTTAAATATTTTATAGTGAAGATATGTCATTTAACTTTCTGTTACAATAATTTGTAATTCAAATTATTTATTATTTTCCCAGTGAGGACTAAAACCACGCGCCCATTTTTGTATATTTTCTCGGGTGTTTTTATAAAAAACTACGCAAAGTATTGCCAAATTTATTATCTCACCTTATAAATGACTTATTGATAAAAACGAGTGTTTTTTGTCACTGCTTTTATTAGCGTAGTTTTAGCGGAATAACTAAAACGCTAGACCCTAATTTGAGAAATTTCGTGCAGCACCCTCTTAATATAATACATATTAACATAATAAAGCATAATAAAATAAAACAAATTAAATTAAAATAAAATTAAAACGGGGCCGTCACTCTGAATCGTGTTGTGGCCGATATCGGCCAATTGGGGCTCTAGGGGTTAATGTGCAACGGCATATATTCGATAACTAAAGTATTACTTTTCTCTTTTGGTTTTGTTTTCCTCTAGGCCATGTTGCTTCCCAAACACTTGTATACCGTCGGAACGCTGCTATTCTACTAAAGTGTATGCGCTCCTAAGTAGTGTTTAAATGGAAACCTATGAATTGTCGCGTAAGAGAATATTTTATTTTCCCTACACGCTGAATACTTTTTGCCCGTAAGTTATCTGGGAACGTCAATATGAATTAATCACCAACCAGAACAGTGAAGATGAACCAAGGGATTAAAACGAAAGTCTGTAACGGAAACCGAAAGAAGAAATTTTGACGGCTTGTAATGTATGACCCGCAGAGTGTATGGAACGATCGGCTTGATCCACTAAAGGCGTTGTTTACATTACATTATATACATGTATGATGTATACGTATACGTATATATGTCTTTCGTAAGAGGTTAAATTTTGACTGTGAAAATGGGGTGTTTGTGTGCAAAATTTACCAAGAAATTACTAAAATCATAAAAATAAACGGTCTTCAAACATTGCCGTGGTGAAATTTTTTGTACAACGATATTTTGGTTAATTCTACATATACATAATACAACTCTCCGTAGCCCCGTTGACACCGGTTCTCCTCGTTGTTACCGAAGTTAAGCAGCGGCGGGAGCGGTCAATACTGGGATGCGTGACCGCCTAAGTGTTTGACTACGTGATGCTACAAATGCCCGCCCACCTACAAGATGGTGTCAATAGGCAACAAGGCGGGTTCCAAGAAAAAGCATAGGTATGCCTTGTGGGTAAAAAAAAAGTAATATAAAAAAAAACTCTAGCGGGTGAGCAAGGCAACCAAACAATACATCGAAGGTCATTGATTTATATGATTAAAACGCCGTATATGAATCGATTTTAACATTAAAGCGTGTATTATTATACATTGAAATCTGAATACCAAATTTAAAAAAATATATATTTATATAAATAATATTAAAATAATAGCAGCTATGATTTAAAAATTAATTTCCTATTAAATTATTATTTTAACACCGTGTTTAGAACGCCATCTGTTGGAATTCTAAGCAAAACAGAGAATTCGAACGATTTATGCGACTATGTGTGCCATCTACACGTTGCATATCGTTGATAAATCTATTAGTATTTTTATTGTTTAATTTTGATATATTTTTTATTTTTTTTAATATTTTAAAATTTTATTTAATAAACATCGCTTTTAAGTAGGTACTCCTTATATCTGTTATTTGACTATTCCTATTACTTTTGACTATTCCTATAGTATATGAGCGTTATTGACAATATTGATTATATATTTACCTAGCAATTAACGTTTACAAATTTATAACTGATATTTGACCTAATACTATGGTCAATTTTCATACACGTGTAAATATATAATAAGCCTACCTTAGCACGGGCGGAACTCAGATACGTCGATTTGTAAATAACTTGTTTATTTTGATTAACTCATTAAGGACCGGGCCACACGATGCGGTGCGGCTGCGGCGCGGCGCCTGAGCAGTGCCGCTGCGGCGACCTACATACAAATATTCAGAGTATGTCACACGGTGCGTTCCGGCGTCGCACCGAACGCAAACCGGGGATATGCGCCGGATCGGCACCGCTCAGTTGTTAAGTACAGTCGAAGTTTCATTTGTTTTCACGTGTTCATTTTTAATCGGAGTGTTTAAAATGAGTACCAATGAAGAAGATATTGGCATTGACTACCTCATTTCACTAGTTCTACGTACAATTTAATACAACACTATTTGCCCACCGCGGCGTCGTAGTAACGTTTCGGCGCCGCACCGTGCACTGTACATACGCCCATACGGCGAAATCTTTGCGGTATGGCGCCGCACCGCATCGTGTGGACCGGCTCTTACTTTCAGACAGTCGCGGCCCCATGTTAGAAATAGAGGACAATTCCTTATTCGAGATATTCTTTTATGCATTAGCCGGTTTCGGCTTAGACATGATGAGGAGAAATTGTTGCTTTCGAAAAACTTTCGAAGATGACGAGAAATTGTTTTTTTCAGAATGCAGCTCAATTGGAATTTCTATTGTCGGAAGTTCTGGTCGTCAAACTTGTGAATCGGCGCCATATTACCGGCCGCCATTTCCGTCATTTTGACACAAAACAAAACAAACGAAAAATCAGCTATCGACAAACAATCGCCAATAATTTTAGAATTTCTCAATCGGAAATATTGCGGCACGCTATACAGATGACACGTTGGGTTCGCGCCAACTGCTTCGCTAATGTTGCCACTTTATTAATACCATAAAGTATAAAATCTACATTTAACAATCGCTTATGTGTTAGGTCGCCCCAGTAAATAAAGATTAAAAATAAATCATTAATCTTCCAATAATATTCGATTATGGAAATGTGAACATCATACTGGGGCGATCTAAAACATAAGCGATCTTAAAGTAAAGCGCTCCACAATTTTAAATTCAAATAATATATACGAAGTGAATCTTGCGGCAGGCGACCGTGCGTCCCGCAAGGGACATTACGGAGCCAGCGGGTTGGGCTAAACAGTAAGAACAGAGTGGATTATTGCTTTTAAGTTTTAGTGCAGCACTTATAAAAGCGTGTTTATTTAGTTTTTTAAACTATTATTTTATTTTACTTTCCCTATTGTGAACGGTGTGAATGTGATCGCGCACAATGTGAATGCACATTTTTTTTCGGGATGAAGACGAATATATAAATTTAGAACCCCCTTCCCCCCCCCCCCCCCCCCCGTGTCTGTCTGTATTCCTCTAGGATAGCGCCTAAACGCTTCATCTGATTGAGCTGAAATTTACAAGCAGGCATCATTCGCTAGACATTCTTCCACCTCGAAATATTGCAGTTAGAAACTTGAAATTAGGCCTTCTTTTATAGTCGGTTTTACAATGTGAACACTCTTCGGAGCATTGGACCTTCCACATATTACGTAATCACCGAGGGGGAGAGGGGTTTGGGGCTGAGGTTTACTCTTGATTACGTGAATGGGGGAGGGGTCCCGTCCTGATTACGTATTCAACTTTGGTCACCGCATGGCAATTTTATTGGTCTGAACCTTTGGGAAATAGCGCAGTGCCGCCCCCAGGATACCCCTTAGAGCGAGTACCCACGGCTGTCTCCTTGTCGAGATTTGGACGATGCCACACGGAAGGACAGCAAGGCTACTTTTTCGTAAAAAAACGCATTCATCGACATGGATTTCGAAGAGACCGTTGTGGTATGTGCGCTTGTTCATAGAAATCGAAGACGATGACGAAAAAGGCAATATCAGGTGCATCCATTATGGAGTGACAGACTGACATTAGGAAAATTTCATGCAATGTTTAGTAAACTGAGAGCATTTCCAAAAAAATAAAAAAAAAGAGAAATTTGTCGTATAAAATCGTAATCAAATTTGCCGTTATTGTCGCATTGTCGTACAAGCCTCTTACAACTTGCAAAAAGAGAACCGTGATGTGAGGAACCGTGACGTAAACACTCGCCATGCGTGTCCCTGACTCATATTAAGGTCACCCGCGTCCCGCCCAGGTGTTGAGATTCGGAGGACTGATGGCTTTGAAAGAAGGAACCACAAATATAGCGTGTCGTTGTATCTTATTGAGCCAGTCAAGTTGGAGGGGGATTTCACATTGTCCTCAATTTCATACACGTGTTAAATGTGTAGTTTTTCTATTTTCCTGCGGGACGCGGTTGTACCTACTTTACAGATCAACTTCATAAATAATCCTAACGTAAATTTTAATACAATTTAGGTATATCCTATTAAATATCCTTCCAGTTTTGTAAAAGTTAACAACTATTTCATAACCCTGTAGAAATATTGTTTTAATACCGTATTTATGTTGTAGGGGCAGATCGATATCGTCGAAGCGTTATAATATATTTTCAAACATCAATTTAAATAGGATTTTTATCAAGGATTTTTGTAAGAAATTATGTAATATCTCATTTTTCATCGCAAAGAGCGATTTAGAGAAAATAATATCCATATTTTCGTCCACTTTTAATCTGAGAACTGGTAAGTGATGAAATTTTCTTACTGTAAAATTCTCTAATAAGTTCCAAATCCCTAATTAAAATGCTTGGTTGCGCCAATTCGAAATAAAAAACGAACCTGAGAATAGAAGAATCAGAAGGTCATTTATTTCTCTAAACTGGCTTTTGCAGCTAACATTTTAATTGATCTCCTAAACCGCCACAAGGTCCTTTCCCATGCGATGCGGAAAAAGTGCCACTCTGCACTCACATCAAAATGAAGTAAATTAAAGTGAAAATCACATAATATCATGTGAAATCACATGATCATGATAAATCACACGAAGTAAAAATCACATGGTAGCCAGGGGACGGCTTTGGCCGAAATATTGTTACTGAATTATTTTGCACTAACCATTAGTTTATAAGAGCTACTAAAGACAAATCTTTGTTCCAGAATGTTACCTTCATTGCTTATTACAAAAAAATAAGGACAGGAAGAAGCGCGGCTAACGTAAAAGTAGAAATTGTTATGCGGCGAACAGATAATTAAGGATATTATATATCGAACGTGGAAATGTTCCTGGTCTACCACAACTAGATAAATACTGAGAGAAATATTGGGTTGATTCTTACATTACCATTTTGTTATTACAGTTTTATACAGTATAAAGATATTTGTTGAATCAATCGTAATTTGTCAAAATGCAAGGAATTTTGTTAAAACTACATTACATGATTATGTGAATCAACATTGTCCTTGCGGTTAATACGGAAATAACAGAATACTGTAGTTTGAACATGATTCATGTGTCCGACTATAACCGTACGTCTACTACTTTATGCTGTCATGTTAGAACGGGCGAATTGAATTCGTCTGTAATGCTCTTGAATAATATTTGAAATCAATAAATAAATAAATAGAAGTGAGATCCCAAGGTCGCGACGTAATGAAATAACATTATGTTTTAACATTACGACACGGTAACTACAGTCACGCCAACACCGTTACGAGTCATGTTAAGTCATACGTATGGACCACAGTCCGAGTTATATACGTAATCTCTGTTGAAACATGCGTATTTTCGTGTATTATACCGATTTATTTTTCTCAGTGTCGGAGTAGCTTTACATAGTATGTTTTTATATAGGTTGTCCTATAAATTATGGGTCAAAACGAAAGGAGATAAGTGATGCCATGTCGTCTATTTAGCCCTACATGTGGTTATCCAAAAATTGATGGTTAACACGTTTCCGGACGGTACGGCTATTACCGTAAATGTTGATCCTCGCACTATGACACTACAGCATAAGCCGTAGATAGTTAAACTATTGCCAAAACCGCTACAGTTAAAGCAAAGTATTTTCTTTGGGCTGTCGCTCACTTCACACTTTTTAGGAACTAATTCGCCGCCGCTCCCTATAGCGAGAGGTAACGGCAATAAGCATCAACATATTAACGATAATAATAAATAATAATAGATAATAAATACATAATAACGATGATTTTATTATTTCTGGTAGACAAAAATATGTTTATCGCATTTTCAAAGCAAAATTCCAACACTGAGCCTTTACGACGAGCGAATTCGGATCGAAAATTATGACATCTGGTGTTTTATCAGTTGGTAATACATCGAAGGCGGATAGCATGAAAATTGTGGCCATTTTGATGCCAAGCTCGGCGAATCTAAAACCTGAAAGTGAAATATTATTTTTGTTTAAAAATCCTAATCCTTTTTAGCCCCTCACCGCCCGTTCCCACTTGTCGTATTTCGGGCCCGATAAAAAGTCGTGTGGCCTAGTGGAAGAACATTTTGTATGGAGCTGTTCCCACTTATCCGACACCGATTTTTGTCGGCTCCGACAAGTTTTCTCGGTCGGCTTGCGAGCGCCCCACGTCCGATAAAAAATCGTGTCGGATCTCGCTCGCTTATGTATTTGCATGGCGCTGTTCCCACTTGTCGTATGTCGGGCCCGATAACCTACCTATCCGCACGCAGTGTTGGGCATTTTACTTTTGTGAACGCACTTCTGTGAGCTTGAAACGCTTCATCCGATTGAGCTCAAAATTGGCATGCAGGCATCATTTGGTCATAGCATGAGCTGAATAGATTGTGGTTGAAATCCGTCCACCCAGGGTTGGCTCCCAACTGGAGGACTCCTCAACGTTTAACAGCAGAGACGTAATATTTTGTATACGCATTCATTTATAATAGCAACTTCAAAGTTTCACCATGATATAGCTGTTGTACCCTGGGTTGGCTCCCGATGAGGGAACTCCTCAACGGTTAACAGCAGAGACTCAAAATTTTGTGTACGCATTCAATTATGATAGCCCTTGAGAAGTTCCCTCATCGGGAGCCAACCCAGGGTATATCAGCCATGTCATAGTGGAAATTGGAAGGGGCTATCATAATTGAATGCGTATACAACATTTTGGGTCTCTTCTGTTGACCGTAGAGGATTCTTTTTATCAGGAGCCAACACAGGGTACATCAGCCATGTCATAGTGAAACTTGGAAGGGGCTATCACACTTGAGAGCGTATACAAAATTTTGAGTCTCTGCTGTTGACCGTTGAGGTGTTCCGTCATCGGGAGCCAACCCAGGGTACATCAGCTATGCCATGGTGAAACTTTGAAGTTGCTAACATAAATGAATGCGTATACAAAATGTTGGGTATCTGCTGTTGACCGTTCAGGGAGTCCTCTAGTTGGGAGCCAACCCTGGGTGGACGGATTTCAACCACAATCTATTCAGCTCATGCCATGACCAAATGATGCCTGCGTGTCAAATTTCAGCTCAATCGGATGAAGCGTTTCAAGCTCACAGAAGTGCGTTCACAAAAGTAAAATGCCCAAAACTGAGTGCGGATAGGTAGATTATCGGGCCTGACATACGACAAGTGGGAACAGCGCCATACAAATACATAAGCGAGCGAGATCCGACACGATTTTTTATCGGGCGTGCGGCGCTAGCAAGCCGACCGAGGAAACCTGTCGGAGCCGACATAAATCGGTTTCGGATGAGTGGGAACAGCTCCATACAAAATGTTCTGCCACTAGGCCACCCGACTTTTTATCGAGCCCGAAATACGACAAGTGGGAACAGGCGGTTACTCGTCGAAACAGCAAAGTTAACTTACCGATGCAAATTCTTGGTCCGATGCCAAAAGGAATGTAGGAGCAAGATGACATTTTATGCAGATTTTCTTTGGTGAATCTCTCTGGATCAAATACCATGGGATTTGGCCAGTGCTTTGGATCACGTTGAATCGCAAAACTGGGGATTACGATGGCGTCCCCTTTTTTAATCTGTAAGTATGTGGAAACATTTAAATAATAAAAATAAGTAGTGGCTTCTTGGCTCTGATATCAATTATTTTGTTGTTTCATAATGATTAATACAAATTTTACCCAAATCTTAATAAAAGTGTGTGTTTGCATAAATGTTGAATATATACCTAGGTAAATATTTAGGTTTTATAATGTTATGGTTCATTAATTTTGTATTATAACTAACAGTCAGATTTAGTATGTCCAAAGTTCAGAACGACTAAAATTATATATACTGATTTTTGAATGCTATGATCCACCAGTCGCGCTCATATTGTCAAAGGTTAAGTATTCCAAATTGGATGCTCTGCCCTTTGAATGTACTGGCCCGCCCTCACAAGGAATAATATATTGCTTAAGGTCGCATTAACCCTTAAATTGTTTCCAATTGTCTACATACATTTTCACTTAATTTTATTTAAAAACCTCAGTGTGTCCGTTTCCAAATGCACGTTGATAATGATAGAAAATAAATCATGTGTGAAAAAAAAACATTTATTTGGCGGATAAGTTAAATCGTTTTTGACATTTGAATGTGGTGGGTGATGAAGTTCTATGTGTTAATTGAATAGATAGTTTTTACTGTCGAGTTACCTATAAAGGAGAGATTTATCTAATTGTTAAAAATATACTTCTCATATATTGTCAGGTAAGCTATCAATGTTTGACGTTGTATTTAAAAAATATATTACACACCGTAATTTTAAAGAAACCTTTATCAGAAATCTTTACCATAATTTTAATGAAAAAACCTTATAAATCGACAACCAAACCACTTAGGATTAGCCTATGATTTTTAATCGATAGATGTAGTACTTTTCTGTAGCTTTATATAAATTCACTTCGGCTTTTAAATACAAAATAACTGAAGTAGCACCAAATACATGGTTCAGGTAAGAAAGCCAACAAAATAGCAATTTTACCTATACAGTATTTCTTCGTACAATGAAGTCTCTTAATCTGAAAATGGTAAAGATTCCATTCCTCTATTAGTTCATTAATTGTATACGTGGGTATGTAAACAAAAATGCTATACACTGGGCAACACTGGTTGGTAGGTAAAGATGACACGGATTTCAATTAAATTTTCATACTAACTTAATTTTTCACCCAGGGATGCTACCAACAGTTCAAAAAATTTACTCTTTAATAAAATTTAATCACTGGCTCATCACAAAACTACCAACGGGTCTATCAAATAGCTACTAAATGTAACTTATAATAAAACTGATTTTTATTCATAAAAGTCAGTGGTAGGTAAAGTTAACAAGGAAAGGTAAAGTTGCCGTGGTTGACGGTACAAGCTAGATTTTTGGGATAACTTGGGTTGTCGACTACAATGGGCGAGCCCGTCACCACAGGAAGTTTTAACGATTAGTCGTTCTATCTCCCTGGAGTGAGCGTAGAAGACTTGGGACAAAACAGTCCACAATCTAGCTACGTCACAAGCCCGTAAGAGTCCAACGCCTTAACCCCGAGATAGCCAGGACTGTTACCCGGTGGGCTTACACTCACGCCCTTACTTCTAATTGTGACCAGATTACTCCGGTCTCTCGATTGGTTACGAGTTCGAGGTCGCTTGCGCGGACCTCTCCCTTACGAAGCGGTGAAACGGTGTATACCGAATCTATCGCGGACCACGGCGTCCTTTGCCCGGCTGTTCACCCAGGATCGGATGGCCGATGGTCATTTCAAGAGCAGTCGCCCTAAGGTCCGCAACCACCCCCGCTCTATAGGAAACAGTACTGCTTCCAGACTCCCCCGACTGATAGTCAGAGTCCACTTCGGGCTGAGCAGTCGCCGCAGACTGACGTCTCTGCAACTGCTCCGTCTCAAAGCGCTAATAAAATAGTTTACAGTGTTTTCCTGTGTATTCCGGAGTTTAGTGCAATTGCACTGCATAGCCGGTGTGTCCGTGCACCTGCGACAGCGTTCGTGGCGCTGAACCCCCCGGGGTTGGCCCCTGTGCGGCGAAAGCCATTTTGACGTTTGCGGTGCGACGTTAAAGGGGAGGCTGTGCGTCCGGCGACCGCTTTTTCGGGCGCTGTCGGCGTGGGTGAGCCCCGCGGCGAGGGCCACTGAGGGCGAGTCGCAAGTTTGCGGAGGATTCTCGTTAAACTCATTTGTGAGAGGTGCGCCCACGCCTTCGCCTTCACTGTCTTGGCCGCGACGCGGTGTGCGCCGGCTGAGTGGCGTGCGCGACGCTGCGCGCGAGTCCGCAGACCTGCGGGCAGGCGCGATACGCGTAGTGGGCCGGCATAGCAGCGCCGCAGTTTCGTCGGCGTTGGAGTCGCAAGGAGGAGTGCCTGCGCGGAGTGCGAGCTTGCGTTCCAAAGATTTTCCTTGCGATTCGGGGATGGCGGCAAGTGATCCGGGGGGGGAGGCGATCCCTTCGGGAGGTCGCCTCGCATCCCGCGGTCCCCCCCGCCGGCCCCCCGCCCCCCGCCCCCCACTTCACCGCGAGGTTCGGTGGCCGGGGCGGTTTCAGGCGCGGTGTCCCCTGGGCGAGGCGCGGGGGCGTACCCGCCCCTGCCGGTGCCCTCGCGGGTGAGTGGGAGGTCCGGGGGTGGTGGCGAGACCTCGCCGCCCCCCCCCCCCCCTTCCTTCCCTACGAGCCGCTGCCCCGGCGTCGCCGCGCCGTGCGGAAGGGGAGGTTGCAATGATGACTCGCGCGAAGCGAAGATTGAAAAAGAAAACCCCTCCGAAGGCCAAACGAGCGAATATGGAGTGCAGCGACGAGGACGGCGAGAGGGAGACGGACACTGACACTGCGGGCGTCTGGGCGAGGGCCACCGCCACCCCTTCTACCAGAGCTGTTGGTTCCCGCGCGCCCGCGGTGGCTGTGTCTACTCCTCCACCTGCTAGCGAGGCTAAGTTGGCGGTAAGTGGGGTGGAGGACGCGTTGGCCCGTATGGCGGCCATCACCTGCGAGGGGGATACCCCGACCCGCTGCCGCCTAACGGCGGATCAGAAGATGAGGTTGGCCGGGGAGACAGCGTGCATCCTGGGCCTGGTGTCCAGGCTTGCCTGCGATCTCGCTGCCGCCCACGGGCGGCTCGGGATCGCAGATGAGATCCTGGGGGGGATGAGATCGATGGAGGCCTCGGTGAGGGAACTGGTGGCAAGACCAGCCCCCTCGCTGGCTTCCACCCCGAGCTCGTCCTCGCCCTCTTATGGGGATGCCCTTAAGAGGGGTATCAACCTTCAGGTCGCGGGGAATCGGACCAGGGAGGTGCCTCCAAAGAGGCCCTCGGTCCTTATCTACCCCGCGATTGAGGATGCCGCAGCCACCTCGGAGGCGACCAAAGCGGCTCTTTTAAAGGCACTTGACCCTGCGGCCGACGGTTTCCGGCCGGTCACCGTGAGGAAGGTTGCTCGGGCCGGCGTGCTGGTCCAGACCTCTACTCCTGGGGGTCTGGAAAGAGTGAAGGCCGCGGGCGAGAAACTTCGCGGTGCGGGGCTGAGGGCCGTCGAACCGCAGGGTCGATTTCCGCGGATTGTTATCCACGACATTCCGCGGGACCTAAAGGAAGGAGAGGTAAAGGAGCTTATTTGGTCGCAGAACCTCGAGGGCCGCTGCTCGGTGGATAAGTCAACTGCGCTAGGCTCGACCCGCCGGGCGTTCGCGTTCGGCCAGAGGGACGGCCCTGTCGTCCAAAGTGTTTGGATCGTGCACCCGGCGGTGCGAGCGGTGCTTGTGGCGGAGGGGAGAGTGTTCCTGGACTGGGACTCTTGCAGAGTGCGTGACTACATCGGGGCGGTAAGGTGTTTCCGCTGCCACAATTTCGGGCACACTCAGGGGAAGTGCTCGCAGGAGGTAGTCTGCGGACATTGCGCCAGCAAGGGACACGAGAGGTCGGCTTGCCCTTCTAAGGAGGCACCCCCCAAGTGTGCCACATGCTCGGGTCTGCGAAAGGAAGCAGCTCACGTGACGGGCTCGTCGGGCTGTCCGGCCTATCAGCGCGCGGTGGACAAGGAGATAGCCACCACGAACTATGGCGGGGCATAGTCCCCAACTAATGATAAGTTGCGCGCAACTGAATCTGCAGAGAAGCCGGGCTGTAACGGCCGAATTCGGTCGCACGCTTGAGACGATGGGTATTGGAGTGGCGTTTGTGCAGGAGCAGTACACGTTCCTCGGTAAAACCCGGGGTATAGACGGGCGGTGCGTTGTGCTCGAGAAGGGGCACCGACCCATGGCAGGGATCGCGGTGAGTTCGTCTCTCCCGCCTCCCCTGTTCCTGGATCGGCTCTCCAGTGAGCACCTCGCCTGCGCGTCCATAGTTATCAACGATGTGGACTGCTACTTCATCAGCGTCTACTTCCAGTTTGGCGAGGCTGTGGACGCCTACATTGCTGAACTCGCCGCGGCCCTTGACGCTCTTCGGGGTCGGCCGGTAGTGGTAGCGGGCGATTTTAATGCCCGCTCCCCGTCCTGGCACGACGACGGCAACCTGGACCGCCTGGACAGGGTCGCGAAGGGAAGAGCCGAGGCTGTCGAGGAGCTGATAGCGACCTATGGGTTGCATATTGTCAACTCCCCCGGGCAGCCCCGGACCTTCTGTGGCCCCGGCGGGTCCAGCAATGTGGATTTGACGCTGTGCTCCCCTGGATTCGCCCGGGAGCTGATGAACTGGACCGTCCACGAATCGTCGTCTTCCTCAGACCATAGACTAGTGACCTTCGACATTGGCCGCCGTGTGAATCCCCCGTCCCCCTCGGAATGGGCGTACCGCACCTCGGATGTGGACTGGGACCGTTTTGGGGAGTCCCTCTGTGAGAGGCTCTCCCGGTTCCCGTCCCCTCACTCCAATTCGGCCGAGGCACTTAGTGTTGCACTTCATGAGGCAGTTGCCTCGGCCTGCGAGTCGGTCCTCGGTCGGAGGAGGCCCTTCGGCGGCTTTACGGCCCCGTGGTGGTCTCCAGAAATATCCGACCTTCGCAGGTGCTTCCGGCAAGCTTACCGCCGCATGGGGGAAGTCCGCAGGGGTTCTCTTCCCCCTGAGCGTGTTGAGGTACTTCGGGAGTCCCTGAGATCGGCTCGGAGCGTCTACCACGCCGCTATTAGGCGTGCCAAGACTGATTCCTGGCGCACATGGGTTAGCGAAGTTGGGAATGCAAACCCATGGGACATGAAGAACGTCATCGACAAAGGTGCCAAGCGGGGTGGGAACTACCTCTCTAGCATTGTCGAGGGTACTTCCGCCCCGCTTGACACCGAAGGCACTCTTTCAGTTCTCCTCGGTTCTTTGTGTCCATCGGATCGGAATGACAATGACGATCCCCACCACGCGCAGTTGCGGCGGCTTATTGCCGTAGACTCGCGCGTACCTGATCTGTCAGAGGTAACAGCGGACGAGGTCGGCACCATCATCGGGTCGCTATCGCGCAGAAAGGCACCGGGGATAGACAACTTTACGTCTGATATAGTGAAGCGGGTGTGGGAATTCGCAAGATGGGAGGTGACTGTCCTGATGCAGAAATGCATTAGGGACGGTCATTTCCCATTATGCTGGAAGGCTGGCCTCCTGCGGGTGATTCCCAAAGGTAACGACAAGCCGCGCTCGGATCCGAAAGCGTACAGGCCCATCACGCTCCTTCCCATAATGGGTAAGGTGCTCGAAGTGCTTGTGCGCGAACGGCTGGAGAGGACTCTGTCTCCCCAGAACGAGCGTCAGTTTGGCTTTACCCGAGGGAAAAGCACGGAGGACGCCATCCTGTTTGCGAAAAACTGGGTCCGCAACTACGACGGCCGCTACGTGGTAGGCGTATTTTTGGATATCTCCGGTGCATTCGACAACGCGTGGTGGCCGATGCTTATATGCAAGCTTCGCGCCCGCCTGTGCCCGAACAATTTGTTGAAAGTAGTGAGGAGCTACTTTTCAGACAGATCTGTCACTCTGAGGTACGGCCCGACCAGCGTCACCAAAATCCCGACCATGGGCTGTCCACAGGGGTCAGTGTTGGGTCCTAGCCTTTGGCACATTCTCTTTGATGATTTCCTCGGTCTACCTTACCCGGAGGGGTGCACCGTCAGCGCTTATGCAGACGACGCTCTTCTCCTGGTGGGCGGCAGGAGTCGCGCAGAGGTCGAGAGAAGGGTGGCTGACTCGCTGGACCTGATCCTCGGATGGGGTCAGCGAAACAGACTCACCTTCTCTCCGACGAAAACTCAGGCGCTTCTCCTGAAGGGACATCTTAAGCGGAACCCTGTCATCATTATGAACGGTCGCCCGGTATCCTTCCCGGCCACCGTTCGATACCTGGGGGTGACGCTTACGGCTTCCCTTTCCTTTCTTTCGCACGCAAAGATTACAGCCCAAAAATCCCGGGATCTATTCTTTGCGCTCCGCGGAGTGAGTCGGGCCGACTGGGGAATTCGTTTCCCGGCGGTCATGACTATCTATAAGGGCGTCTTCGTCCCGCGTGCGACTTATGCCGCACGCGCTTGGACGGAGTCTGCTGTTCCTGAGGCGACGTGTGTCGCGCTGCTGCGCGGACAGCGCATCCCTCTCGTGGCCCTGACCGGGGCGTACAGAACGACGTCCACTCTTGCGTTACCCGTCATCGCTGGCGTTCTGCCGATTAACCTGGAGATTCTGGAGCGTGCAGCGTTGTCGCGGTACCGCCGGGGCGAGCCGGTAGTCCTTCATGGCCTGTCGATCGACCCGGTGGCGCACCGAGCTGAGGAGTTTGCCCGCCTGATTCGGGTGGAGTCCTTGCGTGTCTGGCAGGCTAGATGGGACGCCGGGGGTACGGGCCGCCTCACCCATTGCTTTTTCCCGTCCGTCGCAGTGCGGATGGCAAATTCGTTTCTGCGGTTCGACCACCATACCACGCAGCTGGTTGGGGGCCACGGAGAGTTCAGAGCCAAACTATTTGACTTTGGACTTGCCGATGACCCCCGATGCGCCTGTGGGTATGGTCGCCAAACTGCGGAACACGTAATTTGGTCTTGCCCAATTCTAGCGGCTGCACGGGAGAAATTGATGGATGCAGTGGGCGCGTGCGTTTGGCGCTCTCCGATTTGGTACCCGGATCTGGTCAGTTGTAGGAGCTGCTTCCAGTCGTTTGGCGAGCTTGTGGAGCACTGGGTGGCTTCTTGGGAAAGCATGAGGCCTCGGGATACCCCCCAGGGGGTACCCTCTTCCTTGGTGGCGTGATTCGGCGGCTACTTCCAGCCCGAAGTGCCCGTCTTTGTGTCCGTCTCTTTACCGCCCCGAAGGGCGTTTCGTTCTTTGCAGGATCCAGGGATTCCTCCCCCCCGTGGCTGCTCCGAGACCTGCCCACGGACCGTGCGCCTCCACCATCATCGTTTCTGGAGTGTCCTCTACCCCGCTTACCGGCCCTAAATTTGTTATTTGTTGTTTTATTTTTTTTTATTTTGTGAATATGGTAAATTTAGTATTATTTTTGTAAATTTTACTTTGAAAATTCTTTTATTATTATAAATAAATGGGTTCTCGGGGCGGTACGGGGGGGGGGTGGTTTACCCTATTTCACCCCCTGCGCGTTCTACCCTTCTGTTACGCGCAGGGTTGTCGTAGCACGACATCCCGGGCAGACAAGACGACCCTCGTCGTTATAACTGCCCGGGCGGTGGGCGGGGTTTGCTGCCCTCACCTATCGCCTTGAAACTCTAAACTGATAGTCAGAGTGGGAGCTAACGGCCAGAGTCAGAGTGGGAGCTAACGGGCCCATGATGAGTTGGCCACGATGACCCATGTGTTCAGGGTCGGTCACACTCACGGGTCAACACCCATCCGACGGCCTCCACGCACGGGGCGCGAACCTGGAAGGACTCTGGGGGCAAGCCAGTTTCCCCCGGGAATCAAACCTCTGGCGCTCCTGGACGGTCTGCGCACCGAGCGGCGCAAGCCAATCGATTGTGCTCTCCGACTAACAATCGGGGGAGCCTGGGAGCTGTATTGTTTCCTATAGAGCGGGGGTGGTTGCCTACCTTACGGCGACTGCTCTTGAAATGACCATTGGCCATCCGATCCTGGGTGAACAACCGGGCAAAGGACGCCTTGGTCCGCGATAGATTCGGTATACTCCGTTTCACCGCTTCGTAAGGGAGAGGACCGCGCAAGCGACCTCGAACTCGGAACCAATCCGGAGACCGGAGAAATCTGGTCACAATTGGAAGTGAGGGCGCGAGTATCTCGAGCCCGCCGGGTTTATTCCTGGCTAACTCGCGGTAAGGCGTTGGACTCTCACGGGTTGTGGCGTAGCTGGACGTTGGATTGTTATTGTCCAAAGTCTTCTACGCTCACTGCAGGGCGATAGAACGACTAATCGTTAAAACGTCCTGTGGTGACGGGTTCGCCCGTTGTAGTCGACACCGCAAGATGTTAGTCAGAGTGCACAATCGATTGGCTTACGCCGCACGGTGCGCAGACCGTCCAGGAACGCCAGAAGTTTGATTCCCAGGGGAAACTGACCATAAGGCCAGAGTCCTACCCAGGCTCGCACTTCATGCGTGGAGGCCGTCATAGGTGTTGACCCGTGAGTGTGACCAACCCTGAACAGAATGGGTCTTCGTGGCCAACTCAGCATGGGCCCATTAACTCCCAGATTTTTGGGATAGCTAGATGGAGAAAAAGAAACCAAGCGTAATTGGTTTTCTGTTTCTTTTATTATAAGTGGCCAGTTCCAGAAACTTCCAGTATGCCCCACAGTAGGCCACGATGAAAAAAGGTGCAGTTTTACTCTGGCTTGCAAACTGTGTGAGGTTCAGAACTTTCAATTAAGACCTTATGAGCTTCGGGAAATCCCACCCGTCCCCATTCAAACAAAACACTAAAGGCCTCGCCAAACAGAACGCGTACCTAGCGCCGCGTTAAGCGTAACTAGCGTCGCGTTTTAACATCGCGTACTTTGGATGCCACACTGAAATCAACTAGTTATTGACGCACACAGAGCGTACCGCAGATCGATAACAGTCTTTCGAAAGTTGCTTTGTTATTGACATGTCAAATGATTCAGATGTGGGAGAATTATTACTTTTGTTCGCTTTATCACGATCGCAGATAAAAAGAGTATGGGTACGCGACATTAATAAAAGGAGAAAGGAATTAGGAGAATATCACTGTTTGTGTCGGGAGCTTTCATCACATGAAGATCGTTTTTTTATACACAAGCATGATGTATTCGAAGAATTACATGAAATGCATGAAAAATTTGTAACTTAATAAATAATCAATAAACATACTGATAAATTACTTATCAATCATATTAATTTCTTTTTCAATTTCTTCCTACAATTTAGATTTTATCGCCATGGGTTTATTTGAATTAACGTTCGTATTTATATAGGCAGAGGTGTCTCCAAACATGTTCTATCAGTTTTTCAGTCATAATGCTGGTATTTTCACGCGTAAGTCGGACTTTCAAGAAATTTGTAAATAAATACAACGCCCGGCGTCAAGGCATCCTAGCGCGACGTCAGAGCTCCGCGTACTGCCAGCGCCCGCGCTCTGTTTGACAGTATAATATCGTCCCAGTACAACACAACTCGGCGCTATAACGCGGCGTCAGGATTTACGCTGTAGCGCTCTGACGCGCGCTAAATACGCGTTCTGTTTGGCGAGGCCTTAACTGTCACCGTTAGTTACGTGCAGCATAAGCCTGATGGTCTATTTTTGTTATACGGCAGCAGCATGTAACAGACTATACTCGAATTGTGTTCAACTTCGAAAATTATGCCATTTAATTGATTGATTCGAATAGTGATGAGAAATACTGATAAGAAAGGATACTGATAAATGAGGTAACTCCTCAACTGCAGTTGACTGATATATAAAAACATATGCAGTGAGAAAAATATTGGATTGATTCTTACGTTACCATTTTGTTATTACGGTTTTATACAGAATAACGATATTTTAATTGTAATGTTGTTGAATTACTAGAAATTTTGTTGAAACTTTATTACTCAACTATCCGTATCAACATTTTCCTTGCGATTAATATGGAAATAACAGTATACTGTAGTTTTAACTTGATTCATGTCTCCGAATATAACCGTAGGTATACTACTACATGCTGTCATGTTAGTAGGGAGATCCCAAGGTCGAGACGTAATAACATTATGTTTTAACATTACCTCACGGTAACTACTGTCACGCCAACACCGTTACGTGTCATGTCAATTCATACGTACGAAACACAGTCCGAGTTATATACGTGATTCTTGATGAAGCATGCGTATTGATGTGTATTGCAGCGTTATATTTTTCTCAGTGTGGTTTATTTTAGGTTTAAAAAATAAAAACTATGGATAAAAAAATAAACTAAATCTTACCGTGTAAGATGGGGCACCAGGTCTCGGAGGTCCAAGATCGAAATCTTCTATGCAAATTCTATCCATGGAGCTTGCGTATTTTCTCATCGTTTCTGAAACAGTTTCTTTATTTTATTTTAATTTCACTTTAGTTTATTTATTTTTATTAAATAATTAGCATTTCTGTTTTGGAGCTTACTCCATAAGAATCTATTTTATTAAAAGCACCCTGTATGACAATTTTATAGATAGTAAAATCAGATTTTAAATGCGTTACATTTAAGGCGACATGATACCTGGGAACGACCATATTTGAAGAATTTTAGTATTATGAGTTTTTTGAAAAACATAATATTATTTTAAAAAAGTTTATCCAAATCTATTTTCAAAATCCTTGCAGCGGGATAGCAAGGTATGTTACCCAGCGGGCCGACACTCGTGCCTTTACTACCAATTGCAACCAGATTACTCTGGTCTTCCGACTGGTTACGAGTTCGAGGTTGCGCGGTTCTCTCCCTTGGGTAGCGGTGAAACGGTGTCTACCGAATCTATCGCGGACCACGGCATTCTTTGCCTGGCTATTCACCCGGAATCGGGTAGCCGATGGTCGTTTCAAGAGCAGTCGCCGTAAGGCGAACATCTGTATAGGAGACAGTAGAGGAAACAGTACTGTTTATATAGCTCTATAGGAGACAGTACTGTTTCTAGAATCCCCCGACTGTTAGTCAGAATGCACAATCGATTGGCTTACGCCGCACGGTGCGCAGACCGTCCAGGAGCGCCAGAAGGTAGACTCCTAGGGGAAACTAGCGCTAATGCCAGAGTCCTGCCCGGGCTCGCACTTCATGCGTGGAGGCCGCCCGATAGGTGTTGACCCATGAGTAAGACCAACCCTGAACAAAATGGGTCTTCGTGGCCACCTCAGCAAGGGCCCATTAGCTCCCAGTGAATCCAACACGCAGGATGAAGATGTCAACCCCCCATCACACCCCAGGACCTACAAGAGAAGAACAACCAGACCACCCAGGCCGCATATTTCTTTGAGAGCCGTGTCCTAACCTGTCCCAGACACATTAACTAACTATGCATTTTTTTATAAAAAATGTTAAGTAAAATATATGTAAGGGATTTTTTCGGGTTCCGACACAATTGAGTTTTATTTTAAACAACCTCTTTTTCCATTCAAGATATGCGTGGCGAGTATCGACCTTACTTTCGGTAACCGTAATGCAATTTGAGAGGAGCTGACTGCTGGAACTTTAGATTTAAATAGGACCCCCACCTGATACGACCATACTCAGGTACTCCATCCCCTGAATAACGTCGTAGGAAAATTCTCCATGTTCTTCCAAGGTCTGATCTATTTCAGCCTGTAGTTTCTTCTGAATATCCTGGTTCATTGCCATTTCGTAGAAAAGAAAACCAGTTGCCGAGGAGCCTGTATCTAAACCTCCGATCATGAAGCTTGTCGCCGTCGCTGTCAAATCGTCATCTGACCAATCTGTCAAGACAAATATTATTGTTTTTTGATGCTCTCACCTAAAGACGAAACCCAATATTACTATAATATTTCCTAAGATACTATAATTACTAGTATAATGCTGAAATGTTACCAAACAAGACATCCTCATTTAAGTCAAATTATTATTTCAGTTAATTAGGTAACATATGGATAAATTGGACGATATTTAGTTTATCAATTTTACTTTGGTAGAAACATGTTCTGTTTGACTAAGTAAGTCTATTGTCTCTTCTAACTTTTTTTTAACCTATGGGTTGATGGCGTTTGATATCAGCACGCAACGTTACTGCCATGCGTGTCGGCACGCTTGTAGCTCGTTTTTATAAATAATTGTTCATCTAAGTTGGCAAATTCTTTTTCTAGCAATTTTCACAGATGTTCCTTATTTGTCGGGCGTCTTTCTGTTTATTTATTATCTAAATATTCGCAAAGGAGCTCAATTAAATTAGGATCGGAACTCTGGGCAGGCCATTCACGGTAATCATTGACCCCAGCATGGTTTTTTGCTTAAAAATATTTTTATAATGTTTGCAATAAGAGCTCGGCCATATCCCACGAGGAAGTACATCGGCATGACACAAGGAATAAAACCCTGTATCTCCAACCGTTCGTAGCACGTACTGCCAAGTTCCAAGCGACTAGTCGATACTTAGGCCTCAAACTTTTCAATAAATTGCCCGAAAGATTAAAAGCAATTAAAAACATCGATATTTTCAAGAGATCCATCCGAGTCTATTTGCTTAAAATCAACATGTATGCTCATAACGACTTTTTAAAATATTTTGAAAATACATAGCATCGTATCTACCCATTTAATCTAATGCATATTATTTACCGTTAATTTTTTGTTGTAAACTGTTATCATATAGTCTATGTTTTTGTAAATTGGTAAGTTTAAAGCTATATATTGTATATCATCTCTTGTCTAAATTGAGTAACTAGTTTAAGATTAATTACTGTCATTCCTACACAATTGTATGGTTGTATTGGAAATAAATACTTTTTATCTTTTATCTTTTGTGCATGGAGTTGTTGTCTTACTGTAGGATAAAGTTATTTCCCATTAAACGGCGTCCAGATGGAATAGAATTCTGCTTGATATGATCATATAGCCATGTGCATTCAGTCTCTTATTAATTCTGACCAAGGGTCTGAAACCATTCGCCAAAAAACACCTCCAACCAACTTAGAGAATCTCCTCCGTGTTTAACTGTTGAGACAAACACGGGTCTTTATATTGTTCTGGGGCGTCTGCTAACAAATTACTGGCGACTAGTTTCAAAAATTTACAAGTTTTGCAAATCTGTCCAAAAGACCCTTTTCCACTGCTCCATGGTCTAAGCTTTATGTGCTTGGGCAAAATTGTTTCAATTCTGGTAATGGTTTTCGCTTGACCACACATCCTCGAAGATTATTTATTCAGTAGATCTCAAACTGCCGATGGGGTCACCGAAAAGCTGCAAGATTCAGTAGATCCTGGACTAGATCACTGCTTGACTTCTTTCTCAAACTTAAAGATGAGACCACTAAATAGTGATCTGATGATTCTACTTTCTACTACTGATTCGTAGGTCTTCTACTTTTTATGTCTTATACTTCTATAAAAAAAAATATTTAATAAATGACTAGGAATTTACAAAACAGACCAAAATAGTACGCAATGTGTGTTTATGGCATGCGGTTGAACTCTTACTCAGGTGCAGAGACCAATAAAAAGTAAACCGCTATATTCTACTTTTGCTATTGAATTGCCTGCAAAATTCGCAAATAATGTTACGATACCTACCCAACGTTATGGTGAAGTACAGGGTATGGTTTTCTGTCCAATAATTACAGTTTTCTGTCCATTAGATTATTTATCGATCGAAAGGCGTAGTATCTCATTAAGGTTTTATTATATATTGTTTATCATATTTTTTTGTGTAAATGGTGTAAATTATAAACGGTATTAGTCTTAAGTCCCGATTTTATTATGCACAATTTAATTCGTTACATACGGTAATTTACCATGAATAAATAAATAAATAAAAAAAATACGTGTGGCACTCGGGGACTGCCGCGGTAAAGCTATTGCATAGCATTTTTTAACAACTTATGCAATTATAATTATTTATTTATTTTATTTATGCAGTATGAAGAATTTTTTTCTGATATCAGATAACTGCGCTCTATCGGAAAACTTTGAAATTATTCCGAATCGATTCGGAATAATTTAAACGTCTTCCGATAGAGCGCACGCATTTTATTCGATAAAGCAAAAAAAACGGATATTATTCTTTGACTATTCGAAAAAAATCGTAGATAAAAAGATAGATAATTAAATTATCTTTAAAATGGTGCAAGTTTCATAATAATACGCCAGATAGTATTTGCGTAATAGACGTTTTTGTGTTCGGTTAGACCTAATTTCACAAATTAATTACACTATGTGATATAAACAAAATCTAAAATATGCAAAGCTAAGAATATTAGGAAAATGTTCTTGTTTAACATATATTTTTTTCGAATCGTAAGCAGTACTCGTTTAAACGTAATTATCAGTTTAAAATAATTAATTTTCGTTAAGAAATTTCTTCATTCGGTCGCCGCGCTGGCCTAGGCCCGCGATAAAAGCTATGCAATAGCTTAATAATATTTTAATATTAAACAGGCGTTAATTATTAAATTTTAATAGATGATATTAGCTGTTTATAATTAAACTAACTGACCCGTGCCCACTTCGTTGGGCGGTAAACATTTTTACTTGTGAAAAAATTATGAGTGTGGTTCAGTTAGTTACTGAGTGCTATGATTTATTTCCTGACTGCCAAAAGAAGGGTTATATTTTTACTGCATATGTTTGTGTATGTATTTGCATGCCAATTTGGCTATATTACCGGGTCTCAAATGAGTGAGTGAAATGATTATGATTGAATAAATTTATTTTAACTGTTCAAAATTTCTCTGTATACTATATTAGATGTAATGTTATTATTTGGTACCAAAATATATTGTCTTTCAGGAGTTCCAACCCGAGATACGGTCGCGGCTCCATACCTATGTCGTATAATCTCTTTAACCATTTATGCAGTAAAAGGGAAGTTATATGCAGTAAAATGGAAAAGTCTTTTGTTTAAACACTCAGACGATAAATTTACTTATTTTGATTTCATAATTGTTGATAATATGACCAATAAACATGACCTAACGATTAAAATATTTTTTTTAATTTAAAAAACGACTTTTTGTGACTTAAATATAAAATTTAGATATATGCTGTCGCTGACTTTTTTGTAGGCATCTACGCTCCAAGCTCTACAACTTTTCCCTAGAACTCAATCATATATCTTTCATCGTTAAAGCAGCGTTCATAAGAAACGTTTTCATTCGACCGTTTTTTCTCCGACTTACTTTGCAAATCCGACTACCACGAAAAAGTCTTTTTATTTTTCGGATTAATATATACTCTATGACACTCACAAATAACGTGGCTTTCTATTGGTAAAAGAATTTTTAAAATCGGTTCAGTAGATCTAGAGATAACTCCCTACAACCTCACAAACTCACAAACTTTACCTCTTTATAATATTAGTATAGATAAATGTTATTATTCAAATTACTTGCCTAACCATATTTTTAATTATTCGTATTCGGTTTCGTAATTATTTTGAATATTAAAATTTCCACTAATGCCAATTTTTTGGGTAATTGTTTTCAAAAATATACCACAACTTATTCTACAAAAATTCGTCTGTTAAAATTTTGTTACGTGTTTTAAAATTGACAGCACTTAAATAGTATTTTTAATTCATGCACTATTCCTAGTATTTTTTTAAAGCAATTTAATAGGTCGAAAGAAAGGTATAGTATTTCACTATTTAATAGGTCAAAATAAAGATATAGCATTTCACTACTGCCTAATTCGTTTTTCTATTATCATATACGCCATTACCTTCTATCCTTACTATCATATAAGCTACCTTACTTATTTTTGATAAATGCTGGTGATTTTTCTTCCACTTCATGACAAAACTATTGGTTTTGTCTGAAGCATCGTCGACCTGCAACATTCCTATAAAATACAAAATAAACTTTTAATTACTTGGGACGTTTAGAAGGTAGTTATTTGTATCTTGGAATAGGTGAATGAAATCATCTATGAATGAGGCATAAAATCATACCTTTTTTTAATCGTATTAAAAATCCCAAAATATCTGGGATTTGGATGTTTTGCTCCTTCCTTTTCCGTACGGTATCAATGATGATTTTCTTGAAAAATTTCGCTGTTTCGAGCTCGATGAACTCTTGTTTAAATATCTGTAAAAAAGGTTCATTTCATTGGACAGCTATTCAAAATAGCAATAAGTAAACAATTTCATACCTTCATGAGTTTTGGCGCGGCTGCCAGAAATACAAATTTGATAAATGTTTTGAAATTGAAATTTGCCATTTTCAGCGATTTTTTGAAAAACAATTTCTCCTCATCTTCGAAAGTGTTAATTCCTAAGCCGAAACCTGCCATTGCCGTGAAGTCATGGAAGAATGTCATGAATATGGAATTGTCCTCAATTTCTAACATGGTATCACGATCGTCTGGAACCATATCAATCAATAAATAATAAAGAAGGTATAGCTAGCGTAGCGTAGCGTAGCGTAGCGTAGCGTAGCGTAGCTAAGCTCCGCCTGTGCTAAGGTAGGCTTACTAGATCACTGTTAAATAAGTAAACATCAAATATTAAAAAACAATAATAAATGCAATAATAAATGTATATTGTTCCTATTTTAGTTCACGAAGATAGGCAATTTGGCCCATTGTCTGTTGGCCTAGTGTCATTGTATGAGTGTATTTTAGTATCGCTCATTTTAACTCCGTTGTGCATGATATCGCATGTCACGAGAATCTTGAGGGCCGCACAAAAACGCACTTGACTTTTGACTTTGAGAAACACTTTTAAATCTTGGGGTGCGGGTAAGAAAGTTTTATGACTATGCCAAATTTCATATAGATAGTTTTAAACAGGCGGAGATAATCGGCGGTGCCATAAAGACAGACAGATGGACAGATGGACAGACAGTCAACGGAGTCTCACCAATAGGGCTCCGTTAAAACCCTAAAAGTAATTTACATTCGGAATTTATTTCGTATGGTAACAATATTTCTTTTAAAAATCCCTACCTAAAATTATTATGGTTCAGGTTTTACTTGCAAACTAAATTAAAATACAAATAAAACACCAAATTAAAATGTATCAATGAATCGAAAAACAAAAAAAAATCAATATCGTAAATTGTCTTTGCAAAAATAGATTGAATTTTCATTTCAACCTCTGCGAAACCGGACAAAATCTATTTGATAAATCATTTAGATCATCCGCGCAACGTCAATAATCAATTTAATCCGGCCCGTAAAAGTGACAGCTTAGATCAAAACAGACGGCTATAGTGCATTTATGGCCCGGCGAAGCAGCTAACAATATTGTTAGCGCGCAACAACTGTATTAAATGCGACAGTGGCCCATATTGCGTTTCCTGCAAACCTTAACTAAGCTGGTGCTAAAAATCAGGAACTTAAGCACCTTCGTTATTTTGCTGGTATTCTGTTTCATCAAAATTAAGAACCGGTCTTAAATCTTAAAATTTTCCGTTTCGTCTATGGCCGTTCCAAAGCGGGGTCTTAATTTTGACAGCTCGGTTACTCGCTCGGCCCCCGCCGTCGTCTCGTCGCCGCAAGATGATTGTCGCCCGTTTTATTTGTTTTAAAATATACAAATATTCAAGGTTTATTATCATACAATATACAAGGCTAAAAATATATAAAGCTGTTTAACGTAATCGACAAAAAATATTGACACAAGATTTTTAGGGTAAGATAGAGAATTTAAATAACGATTACTTACGACAATCGGAGCCCATTTTCCAGTCTTCGAATGGGCTCCGCCATTTTCCAGTCTTCGAATTAGAAGCCAATGCTGAGTAAACATTTTTGAAATTGCTACAAAAAATCTTCGAAATCACGAGAGAAACAAGAGCTACACGGCGACTGCTCGACGCAGACTGCTCAAGTTAGACCGTTCTAGGTCAAGACCCCGAACGAGACCCATCCGCCATGACACTTGTAGAAACGGAATACAAAAAGGGGCTAGAGTCTAGAAGGTGCTTAATGTCAAGTTAAGCGCCCGATGAGCTCTACATAAGAACGATCCATTTAGGACTACCAAAGGAAATACCAAAACGCCAGTTAAAACTTAAGCGTCGTTTGAGAGTGTTTTTAAACGCCAATTTAGGCAGCTGCGAGAAACGGAATACGGGCGTAGTCGCATAACCATAGTCAATACTACATCGTCGGCATTAGACTTGAACGACACTCTTTTAGGGCTAAGACATCATCAGGAAAAGACCACGAAAATCGTTTTTTCTGTCATTTTTCTAAGCAATTTACTAGTAAGATTTTGTTTGGACCATGTACATTTAGTTTACTGTCGCACTAGAACGGGTTATTCCCAGTCAAGTGACTTTGTCAAATAAAGTGAAAGATTTCGAGTTTTGGTTCTTTGTATCCTATAATAATATATATTGTATATTATGGAAATTAATATGTACAATGTCGCTGAGCGCACCTAGCTGCCCAGACACTCGCCAGACATATGGCTATCCTGTGGTAATAAAAAAACTACCCATATTCTCAAGTCACTGTTCTGGCTAAGATAAATAAATTAAATAAACTCACTGTCGCGCATTTGAAGATTAGACATTTTATCGACGAAATGTTGTTTCATTTGCTCGGCAGCTTTGATGAGCAGTATCGACATCTTTTTAAGGCGACTCGGTGTAAATGCTGGAGAGAGCGCTGAACGCCACTCCTTCCAAGTATTTCCTTAAAAAATGTAATTAAGCTTTGTAGAGGATCTTCATTTATAGTTAGTTTTACGACAGAGGTTACACTCATAGTGCGTATCATTGACTCATATTAAGGTCACACCCCCCAGGTGTAGATCTTCGGAGGGCTGATTGGAATCTTGTCGCTGGAACCACCAGTGTAGAATGTTACACTCCTACTCTGACTGAGGTTACACACCGAGGTCACATACTCAGGTGGCCAGTCAAGTTGAAGGGGGTTTTCACATTATCCTCACTACCTTACACGTGTTAAGTGTGTACATTTTATAATATTGTACGTGGCGCACTTGTAGCTATTTCAGAGTTAGACTTCATAAATAATCCTGACGTAAATTGTAATGCAATTCCAGCATATTCAATTTAATTTCATTATACTCTAACGTTTAGAAAAACGGAACGTATCCCTAAGATTTTGAAAAATTCGTTTCGAAACATTATTCCAATACATTTTTTTTGTTGCCGTCAACCCAGTATCTTTGAAGCATTATATTATAGATTCAAACATCAATTTAGGTTGGTTTTTAAACCAGAATATTGTAAGAAATTATGAGGTTGCTTACCTTTCATCGTAAAGAGTGATTTCGAAAAAAGAAAGTCGATATTTTCATCCACTTCTAATCTATGGTCTGAAAAGTGATCGAATTTCTTTACCGTGATGCTCTTTATGAGATCCAAATCCCTTATTAATATGACTGGTTTCGCAAACTCAAAATATACGACGAACCTGAGAAACAAATAATCACTATTAGTACTATACACAGAATAGGCCATAAGTCCTTTTAAATGCAAATAATAAATAAATAAAAAAGTAACAACAATAGGAAAATTGTTTAATTTCATATTAATCTTTATAAAATGGAAATTATTTTTTAAAAATTACATCATCCAAATTGCGATTTTCACTAAGTGACAAAAAGTAATCATATTTAGGCGCGTTCTAGCGGCGGTTTGGAACATCGTATGAATACTTTTATTTTATACTAGCTGTTGCCCGCGGCTTCGATTCACGTAAAGTTTCGAATCGATTAATTAATTTAAGTAGGGTGGCGTTTATTTGCCTTTTTAGACGCTACCTTCAGATATATAGTGCAAGACCTATCTCATAGACGTAAGCGTCTTGTTTCTCGCCACCCGTGCTGCCTTCCGCTGAACGCTGACCCTGCTAGGCCAGCAGCGCCGCCGCCAGTTAGATATTTCGATGTGCTTACACGCGTTACTAATTTCATGATATTTCTATAACTATAACACCTAAAAACTTACAGTAAATGGCTAATTTTATCTCTACGTAACACCCGTGATAATTGATTAATATATTTTGATTAGGATTCTTATTTAATTGCTAATGTCTTCAACAAGCACTGCCTACTTATTTTTCTTTTTTTTTTTGAGACATAAAAGAATTTATTATAGCTTAAATATAAAAGTTAGACATATGCTGTTGACTACTTTTTTATAGATCTTTTTGACGCCGATGTTTTTATCATATATTGTTTTCGCATATATCAAACCGTTTCGTCAGCGCACGTCGATAAAGCAACTCGCCAGCTCATTTTTCTCCGTCTTGATTTACAAACTTCGTGATATCGTATTGAAACCAATATTTATGTAATATATAGCCTATATATCACTCGTCGATAATGGAGCTTTCCACTAGTGGAAGAATTTTTAAAATCGGATGGGTAGTTTCGGAGGTTACCCCTTACATGCAAACTTACAAATTTACAAACATTACTTCTTTATAATATTAGTATAGATGGAATAGGCATTACTAAAAAAATGCACTGTTCGTGAGCTAAAGGCAAAAATCGAAAAAAGTGTAAAAAAATGCGGTTTTTCTCGATTCCAGAAGCTGAAGTTAGCTGGCTTCTGGCGAGGTGGTATTTTAAAACCTGATTCAGTAACTAAAAATACATATACAAAACCGTATAGAAACAAAACTTCCCGTTTTTTTCCTGGAAACGTCAAATTTGGATCTCAAATGCTTGGACTATTGTATTACTGAGGAAATTTGAGAGGGAAATTGCATTCTTCACATATTACAGGTAATGTATATATACCTATACTTAACACGTATACCTACTCGTTTAGGAGAATTCGAATTCAAATTCAAAATTCTTTATTTAACTATAATATTACATGTATTTTTAAAATTCAAAGCCATCCTAACTAGGCCTCGCCTGTACTAAGGTAGGCTTAATATAAAAAAAAGGTATAATGGCTTTCGTAACTAGCTGTAATACATCTTTGTATATTATTATGGTACATTTGAGAAGTTAAAAATAGAATAAGAAAGAGTAATAATATTAAATTTAGGTATATACATATAAATATATATATACATATAAAAATAAATATATACGTTATAGATAAATATAAAATAATACTATATATATATATATATATATATATATATATATATATATATATATATATATATATATATATATATATATATATATATATATATATATATATATATATATATATATATATATATATATATATATATATATATATATATATATATATATATATATATATATATATATATATATATATATATATATATATATATATATATATATATATATATATATATATATATATATATATATATATATATATATATATATATATATATATATATATATATATATATATATATATATATATATATTACTATATATATATATATATATATATATGTTATACAATTTTATACAAGTTTACCTTATTTTGATATTATTATATAGTCTTTAGTATAAACTTCTCTGCCAGAAATTAAGATCGAAGTATCTTCTTTCATTTCATTGTGCATTGGAGGTTTTATATTTTTATTTCGATTAATGGCTCGTTGATAACTAACGCAGCCTAATAATGTCATATTTTAAATGTTGGAAACGTCCGAAATTTCGAATTATTTCGAAACGTCATCCTCCATTTATGAAACGGCCTTTGCCGATGTGATCAAAGTGTTTTATTTTAGTTTTTTCGCTTTAATTCGCCTCAATTGGAGGCATTTTGTGTTGCAAAAGGAAAAGCTCGATTTTTGAGATATATGGATGATGAGTGATCGTTCGTCGACGGTAAAGGGACCCATAAACTAACATGCACAATCGAAAGTCGTGCACATCCGTAAGTATATCTCATTCAAACATAAGCGTTTCCCAATCCAAGCTGGGATTTCCTTCGCTGCTGTTCAAGTAGCTTTTACTAATTTTATTTTACTGCGAATCATCATCCTATGAACGGATTATTTACAAAACCTTATCAAATATAAAAATATTATACAGTTTTTCTACCATGTTTCTTTATACATTTGCTAATGTTATACAATTTTATACAAGTTTACCTTATTTTGATATTATTATATAGTCTTTAGTATAAACTTCTCTGCCAGAAATTAAGATCGAAGTATCTTCTTTCATTTCATTGTGCATTGGAGGTTTTATATTTTTATTTCGATTAATGGCTCGTTGATAACTAACGCAGCCTAATAATGTCATATTTTAAATGTTGGAAACGTCCGAAATTTTGAATTATTTCGAAACGTCATCCTCCATTTATGAAACGGCCTTTGCCGATGTGATCAAAGTGTTTTATTTTAGTTTTTTCGCTTTAATTCGCCTCAATTGGAGGCATTTTGTGTTGCAAAAGGAAAAGCTCGATTTTTGAGATATATGGATACAACATAAACTAACATGCACAATCGAAAGTCGTGCACATCCGTAAGTATATCTCATTCAAACATAAGCGTTTCCCAATCCAAGCTGGGATTTCCTTCGCTGCTGTTCAAGTATATATATATATATATATATATATATATATATATATATATATATATATATATATATATATATATATATATATATATATATATATATATATATATATATATATATATATATATATATATATATATATATATATATATATATATATATATATATATATATATATATATATATATATATATATATATATATATATATATATATATATATATATATATATATAGCATTTCAGAAATGTCATTTATCTTGACGACGGCTTAGCCGAAATATTGATAGACATTTTTAATAATCATTAGTTTTTAAGATATCTAATCGCCTATTATTTTCCAGCATTAATCTCATCTTTCGAATTGTTGTGTTGCCGCTGTAGGATAAAGTAGAAAGGTTCCAATACCACAGTAGGAAACCGCAAATACTGAAAGAAGAGAAAACGAAAAAGGCGTGGAGTCGCTCCTGGTCGCCACAGACCAGATAAGTGCCCTTTCATTTATTTTATCATTTCATTTATTTAGTAATAAACATAATTTCAATTTGAAATATATATATATATATATATATATATATATATATATATATATATATATATATATATATATATATATATATATATATATATATATATATATATATATATATATATATATATATATATATATATATATATATATATATATATATATATATATATATATATATATATATATATATATATATATATATATATATATATATTCAAATTGAAATTATGTTTATTACTAAATAAATGAAATTATAAAATAAATGAAAGAGAAATGTCATAGAGATGAATACGACTAGTGTCGAAATATTCTCAGTCATATAATTTCTTCTAAAATAAGTTACTAACATCCATTTCTGTTACAGAAACCATCCTCCTATACTCATTACATCCAAGGGCATACAATAATTCGGCTGCAGTGAGCAATAACTAAGAACATATTGCGGAAACAGGTGCTGCTGCCCTAAGTATTTAAAGAGGACATTAACTATCGGTAAAATGTTTCTGGTCCACCAGGACCCCAGATAAGTAACTTTTCATGAATCTAATTTTATATATTATTGAAAATAATTTATATATATATATATATATATATATATATATATATATATATATATATATATATATATATATATATATATATATATATATATATATATATATATATATCTCATATATAAAAAGAGAAGTTCCGATTCACTCATTCATTCATTCACTCATTCATTCACTGACTGACTCATCAACGCCCAGCCCTAACCCTTAGACCTAGGAAGCTGAAATTTTTAACATAGGTTCCTTTTAGGACGCAAACGCTCACTAAGGGCGGATTTTTCGAAATTCAACCCCTAAAGGGGTGAAAAGGGGTTTCACAGTTTGTATGAAAAACCTATATAGATGTACTTTTTAATTCGATACTTTGAAAGACTACTCTAATAAACAAATAAGGAAATAGGTGTTTCAAGTTTTTTCAAAATTCTACCCCTAAAGGGGAAAAACGGGGGTTTAAAATTTGTATGGACAAACGATTTTAGATGGACTTTTTATTTCGAAAGTTTGTAAGATTACTCTAATAAATAAATAGGGAAACACGTGTTTCATATTTTTTCAAAATTACCCCTAAAGGGGTGAAAAGGGGTTTCGAAATGTTTATAGAGAGACGATATAGATGTACTTTTTAATTCGAAACTTTGTAAGATTACTCTAATAAACAAATAAGAAAACAGGTGTTTCATGTTTTTTCAAAATTCAACCCCTAAAGGGGTGAAACGGGGTTTCAAAATTTGTATGAATGAACAATATTAGATGTGCTTTTTATTTCGAAACTTTGTAAGATTACTCTAATAAATAAATAAGGTAACACGTGTATCATATTTTTTCAAAATTCAACCCCTAAAGGGGTGAAGAGGGGTTCCAAAGTTTATATGGAAAATCGATATAGATGTACTTTTTAATTCGAAACTTTTTCAGATTACTCTTATGAACAAATAATCAAATAGGTGTTTTATGGTTTTTCAAAATTCCGCCCCTAAAGGGGTAATACGGGGGTTTAAAGTTTGTATGGATAAACGATTTTAGATGGACTTTTTATTTCGAAAGTTTGTAAGATTACTCTAATAAATAAACAAGGAAACACGTGTTTCATATTTTTTGAAAATTCAACCCCTAAAGGGGTGAAAAAGGGTTTCCATTTTTTTATGAAGAAACGATATAGATGTACTTTTTAATTCGAAAGTTTGTAAGATTACTCTAATAAGCAAATAAGAAAACAGGTGTTTCATGTTTTTTCAAAATTCGACCCCTAAAGGGGTGAAAAGGGGTTCCAAAGTTAGAATGGAAAATCGATATAGATGTACTTTTTAATTCGAAACTTTTTAAGATTACTCTTAAAAACAAATAATCAAATAGGTGTTTTATGGTTTTTCAAAATTCCGCCCCTAAATGGGTAATACGGGGGTTTAAAGTTTGTATGGATAAATGATTTTAGATGGACTTTTTATTTCTAAAGTTTGTAAGATTACTCTAATAAATAAATAAGGAAACACGTGTTTCATAATTTTTGAAAATTCAACCCCTAAAGGGGTGAAAAAGGGTTTCCATTTTTATGAAGAAACGATATAGATGTACTTTTTAATTCGAAACTTTGTAAGATTACTCTAATAAACAAATAAGAAAACAGGTGTTTCATGTTTTTTCAAAATCCAACCCCTAAAGGGGTGAAACGGGGTTTCAAAATTTGTATGAATGAACAATATTAGATGTGCTTTTTATTTCGAAACTTTGTAAGATTACTCTAATAAATAAATAAGGAAACACATGTATTATATTTTTTTTTAATTCAACCCCTAAAGTGGTGAAAAGGGGTTCCAAAGTTTGTATAGAAAATCGATATAGATGTACTTTTTAATTCGAAACGTTTTAAGATTACTCTTATAAACAAATAATCAAATAGGTGTTTTATGGTTTTTCAAAATTCCGACCCTAAAGGGGTAATACGGGGGTTTAAAGTTTGTATAGATAAACTATTTTAGATGGACTTTTTATTTCTAAAGTTTGTAAGATTACTCTAATAAATAAATAAGGAAACAAGTGTTTCATATTTTTTTTAAATTCAAGCCCTAAAGGGGTGAAAAAGGGTTTCGATTTTTTTTATGAAGAAACGATGTAGATGTACTTTTTAATTCGAAACTTTGTAAGATTACTCTAATAAATAAATAAGAAAATAGGTGTTTCACGTTTTTTCAAAATTTAACCCCTAAAGGGGTGAAACGGGGTTTCAAAATTTGTATGAATGAACAATATTAGATGTGCTTTTTATTTCGAAACTTTGTAAAATTACTCTAATAAATAAATAAGGAAACACGTGTATCATATTTTTTCAAAATTCAGCCCCTAAAGGGATGAAAAGGGGTTTCGATTTTTTTATGGAGAAACGATATAGATGTACTTTTTAATTCGAAACTTTGTAAGATTACTCTAATAAACAAATAAGACAATAGTTGTTTCATGTTTTTTCAAAGTTCAACCCCTAAGGGGGTGAAACGGGGTTTCAAAATTTGTATGAATGAACAATATTAGACGTGCTTTTAATTTCGAATGTAGGAGGAGGAATGTGCTGTAGGAGTACTCTAATAAAAAAAAACCAAAATGCGATTTTCGTGGTTTTTCCTAAATTCAACCCCTAAAGGGGTGGAAAGGGGTTATAAAATTAATATGAAGAAACGTTATTGATGGTCTTTTTAATTCGAAACTTTGTTAGGTTACTCTATTAAACAAATAAGAAAATAAGTGTTTAATTTTTTTTTTATTCTACCCCTAAAGGGGTGAAACAGGGTTCCACACTTTGTAGGAATAAACAACATTAGATGTGCTTTTTATTTCGAAAATTCGAAGGATTACTCTAATAAAAAAGTAAGTAAATACGTCTTTCGTGGTTTTTCAAAATTCAACCCCTAAACGGGTGAAAAGGGGTTATACAATTTGTATGGAGAAACGATACAGATAGACTTTTTAAATCAAAACTTTGTAATATTACTCTCATAATCAAATAAACAAATGGGTCTTTCATGGTTTTTCAAAATTTCGCACTTAGAGGGGTAAAACGGGGTTTTAAAGTTTGTATGGATAAACGATTTTAGATGGACTTTTTATTTCGAAACTTTGTAAGGTCACTCTAATAAATAAATAAGGAAACACGTGTTTCATATTTTTTCAAAATTCCACAACTAAAGGGGTGAAAGGGGTTTCAAAATTTGTATGGAAAACGATATAGATATACTTTTTAATTCGAAACTTTGTAAGATTACTCGAATAAACAAATAAGCAAATATGTCTTTTGTGTTTTTTCAAAATTCAACCCCTAAAGGGGTGAAACGGGGTTTCAAAATTTGTATGAAAAAACGATATTAGATGAACTTTGTAGGATTACTTTAAAAACCATCTAAGCAAATATGTGTTTCGTATTTTTTTGAAATTTCACCCCTAATGGCGTAAAAAGGGGTGTTTAAGTTTGTATGGAGAAACGATATTAGATGGACTTTTTATTTTGAAACTTTGTAGGATAACTATTATAAACAAATAATTAAATACGTCTTTCGCGTTTTTTCACAATTCATCCCCTAAAGGCGTGAAAAGGGGTTTAAAATTTGTATGGAGAAACGATATTAGATGGAAATTGTATACTCTAATAAACATTTAGGCAAATACGTATTTAGTATTTTTTTAATTCAACCCCTAATGTGGTGAAAAGGGGTTTAAATGATAATAAACAAATAAGCAAATGCATGTTTCATATTTTTTTTAAATCTACCACTTAGGGGGTGAGAAGAGGTAAATAACCCTAAAAATCAAAAAGGAAGTCGCGCGCGACGGTTCCCGGACGTGAGAAGGCGCTAGAACCTCATTATAAATTCATCATTTGTCTCGATAACATGCGTAGCGCAAGCACCGCGATCGTCACATCTTCACGCCTTAATTACTTAGTTGATCATCATGAAGTACATATTGACAGGAGTACCTACAGAGAAGGACGTTAGATACCTTTATATATTACACGCAAAAACTTACCACTTGACTGGGAAAAAGGGATCTATCTTAACCCAAATTTAACGCGTGCGAAGCCGCGGGCAACAGCTAGTATATATATATATATATATATATATATATATATATATATATATATATATATATATATATATATATATATATATATATATATATATATATATATATATATATATATATATATATATATATATATATTTATATATACATATATCTCACAAATCGTGCACTATTTTAATATATATATGTTATTAATGTCTCCGTTTCTTGTCGACCCATAGTCAAAAGTGACTTAGTTAGGTTTTTCTTTACGCCGTGACTATTCCTAGATTTCAATCCTGCAGGAAAAACACTATTCATTTTGTGAACAGTTACAGAGTTGAAATAGTTACAAGAAAACTCAAAAATATAATAAATAAAATACAATTCATTAATAATGGTAGTATTGAAGTAGTCAAAATGGTCTATTTTGGAATAAAGAATTAAAACCAAAGTTATTGGAACATTTAAATTGACTGATTAATAAATCTACTAACAAAATGTTAGCTTTCAGTAATACTCAGACATAATATTCAGATATAAGTAACTCTTTTGGACATTAATTAATATTAGTTATTGGATAATTTAAATTGACTGATTAATAAATAGAAAAAGTAATAATAAATTATAATCGTCCCTAACATAATATTTAAACAATATCCAAAGGACGGCGTGCCTCATGACAACTGGCGCAATGTCCTCCACTCCTGGAGCAGCTCTAGATGCACTGCTGAACTTACCGCCCTACACATCGCAACAGGTGGCGAAAGCCAGCATGTACAGGCTATCTGCCCGAGAGAAGGTAAACTGGATCTCACAAGCACTAAGATCAGTTCTTGACTCAGACAGTGAAAATCCAACCCTCAACATGGTATCAGATACCATGCTCCCACTCCTAAACTTTGGAAAACTTTTTACAGTGGAACTGCCGCCCAGAGACGACTGGCTAAAAAGCCAACTGCAATGGGAGGCCGGTAGCCTTAAATGGTATACTGATGGGTCCAAATCGGGACTTGACGTAGGCTGTGGTATATATGGAGAGCGACCAAACTTCGAAAGAAGTGTAAACTTGGGAAAATACGCCTCCATATTCCAAGCGGGGGTTTACGCCATTATTGAATGTGCGGATATCAACCTCCAAAAGGACTACGCCAACCACCGTACTACCTATATCCACTCGGATAGCAAAGCAGCTCTTATGGCACTAGCCTCGAATACCATTAATTCAAAACTAGTGCAAAACTGCATATCACTACTGAATTCCCTGGGCGAAAAGAACAGGGTAATACTAAGATGGGTTCCCTGCCATGCAGGAATCGAGGGAAATGAAAAAGCCGACGAACTTGCTAGGACGGGAGCAAAGGGAACGTTATACGGCCCTGAACCTTGCTGTGGCGTACCAAAAAGCCTTGCAAACCTAATGCTCAAACAAATGTGTTTAGAACAATCCGTCAACCACTGGAACAACACGCCAGGGTTGAATCATTCCAAAGCGCTTATTAAGCCTTACGACCGTAAGACGGCCCGTGAGGCCCTATCGCTAAATAGGAACAATCTACGCATACTGGTAAGGGCGCTCACGGGGCATTGTGGCCTGAACAAACACATGTTCAACCTCAAGCTCAAAGACACAAAAATGTGCAGTTCTGCCAAGGGGCAGAGGAAACTCCCCAGCACCTCATGTGCGGGTGTGGCCCGCTGATGCGTAAAAGATACAACCACCTGGGTGGTCACTACCTCCAACCTGAGGAGGTAAAACAATCTGGCGCCCAAAGCCTGCTGCGGTTCTTAAATGACACGAGGCTTAGCGCAGAACTATAGTAGGTGGCGAGCAGAATAGATCAGCAATGGTCGCAGTGTTACAAGGCTCATAAAGACCTTAGAAAAGCCCCACTCAACAAATAAAAAAAACATAAATATTATTCTTTTTGGTAGTCACATTTACGCATCCAAAATCAATGAGTATAATAATAAGTAAATCAATAAGTACCTACTTAGCTATAATAATATAACCAGAAATCTACTAACAAAATATTAGCTCCTCAAATTAGTTGAAGTCATACCACGGGTTACTTATCAATCATCTTTTCTTAAATTGCAAGTCGTCATTAGTAACTCTTTTGGACTTTATTTCATCTAATAAGCAGCAAGCATATTTGGAATTTACTACGCGTGTTGAGAGATTGGCCCATTTACCATCAACATATACCAAAATATAAGAAAATTTATCCAAACCTGTCATCTGGAAATGCGCTGTATATGTCATTTAGACCGTGAGTTAAATGTCTTTTCATAAGAATAGCCTCTTTGATGTTGCCAAAAACAATTGATGGTGTAATGTAGTTTATACCGAGCTTTTCAAATTTTCTCACCCTTCTATTGTACCAAAACCGAAACAACACATAAAGAACTGCAACGGCTACCACACCCCAAAAGACGGACATCGTACTTTTCGGTAACTTATTCGTAGTTAACTTCAATCTAATGCTTGTCACTCGGCGGTGCGTCGAAGTCTGTATATAGGATTTCGTTTAAATTGGTATTTATGACTTCGTTGAAATTGGTTTTTATGCCTTTATGATATTTCACACATCCAAATCATAGTGATTATAATTCCCATTAATGCCACTAAGCACGAATGCAATAAAGATGTTTTTGATTAACATTATAATAATGTGCTTAGATACTTAATAAATTTAACCTCACCCGATATCGATTTGGTAATTAAATAAAAGTCTTTGGGTCATAAGCGCAGGGTGTTGAAGGTTGGGACAGTTCAATAGACATTTTACAAAGGTCATTTGATAAATCTCCGGCCTTTTTGGTAAAAAACACATATTTAGGAGCAAAACTCAATTTATTTCTCGATGTAATTTCCCTGCAACTTGATATACTTGATCCAAAGTTTCTCCCATCCTTTTGACGCTAGATTTACCAGCTATTTAAATATAGCTATTTCTACCAAAACAGTCAGAATCACCGGTGTATAAGAAAAATGCTTATTTGGGCTTCCAGTCTTTATTTACTCTTAAAAAATATCAAAAAATTGAAAACAATTAATTGTAATAGATAAATGGATTTATAGACATTGTCAAATGTCTTAAAAAACGCTTATTTTGTTACAGTTTGTCGGTCACAATTACTACATATTATGTAGATTTTGCTGTGTGTATACTTTCCGCATTGGTAGTCTTATTGTTATCGTAATATCCTATTTGACACTATTTGCGTACAGAAGCCGTGCCACTTGTTGTTGGCTTCGTGTGGTTTTTGCCTTGAAGTCTGATATTCTGAAGTTCTTCTGCTAATCGAAAAATAAAGTCTTCCCGTGAGATATTTTCTCCTATTGTATTTTTGTACAATAACCAGAAATTTATTCCGGCTAAATCTAAAATATTAAAAAAGACTTGAAGTGGCAACCTTATGCAACCTGATTTCACGGTATATTTTCGTGCCATTTGATCAGTGATATCGACGTTAAATTTAGTTCTATTATAAAACGTTACAGTTTCAGGTAGTTTCTTAGCAGTTTTATCAATTTTGACGTGTTTATGTTTTGTACCTTCGTCTGAGCTGGTATTCTACCAGCAACACCTCCTTCTTCAATTCTTTTCCAGATAGTTCCATCTGAAGCAATTTCAGATATGCTGATTTGGTTCGTTACTTCCACCTTCGTCTTTACAACTGGAAGGGAATCGAATGCATTATCTCGTACGTTTGTTTGGAATATTTTCGCAATGACTGTCGCTTGACTGATCTATATTGTCTTCATCAGGAATTTCCTCATCACTACTCTCGATAATAGCACTGATAACGGAACGAACGAAAAACGCATGGGCCGCTAAATGTACTGCATCGGTCTCATGATTCTCCCGAAATCATATTTCGGTGCCGATGAAACATTGCCGTACCCATCAATTGTTATAACTGCCCCGATATCATTTCATCACAGAATTTCTTCATAGAAACATGCACCAGTCATTTTGACTAGTACCGGTATAAGTATCAGTAACAAAAAATATATTTGTTACGAATATATATAAAGTAGCATTAAGTTCATAAAATGTATTCTTTACTTATAGCTACATTACATTACATTACATTTTCGTCGTGTCCAATTGACGGCTAAAGACCGCTTTTGTGACACAATAATTGGGTTAGGTAGTAAGTCTCGTTACTACTCTTTACTGAACATACATAGGTAGTCAAGAATTAACTACTAGATTGTCAAACTATAAATGTAAATAATCAAAATAGAAGATTAATATTTGAAGCAGTTAGTAATTCGAAAATATACATAGTAAAATTACTAGAAATATACGTAGTTAAATAATCAAATTAAAGCTACGTTATGCATTTTAAACTAAAAGTACAGATATAAGACCATATAAAATAATCAGACAATAAGGATCCACTTTTTTAAGTAATTTAAATCGGCACAATATTTGAAAAATCATGGCCCTCAAATTCGGCCCGATTATAGAAAGGGTGGCCTATCAGCATCTCCTTGATGTTATTTTTTGAATGTTATGTCCTCCAGCTGTTTAAATTTTGTAGGGAGTATATTATAGAATTTAATGCTAAGGTACAAGTAGCTTTTCTGTACTTTTGCCAGTCGTATTCGGGGTACGCATAAAAGGGAGCTACCGCGGGTATGATGCGAGTGAATGTCTGCATTAATTGCAGTTTCTGCGAGGTTCTAGCATACAAAAGTCATAACATCATTTCGGAAAGCAAATGTTACATGCAGTAGGAATTTTGAATTGAAATTGCACGACAAGTCAAAATGACTCTAAATCTGTGTTAAATCTGGTGTTAAACCATCAGAAATAAAAATATTTGTGCATATGTTCAAATGATATCCCACAAGCCTCAGCAATATCCTTAATAGTCAATCGATAATTTTCCATCACGATTTGATGCAGTAAATTGACCATTTCGAAAGCTGTAGCGGTTTTCAGGCACCCGAAACGTTCCTCGTCTAAAATGCTCGTACAACCACGTTTGCACTCTTCCATGCAATGTTTAACCGTGTTAATAAAGGGAAGGCTTCACCGTATACAAAATCTAAGTCATCTTTTATTTCCTGAGTCTTCTTCCCTTTCAAATGATTTCGAAGGATTTTTTCACTGCGTGGTACTTAATTTTACAAATTGTTGACAGACAGTAGGGCGGTGTCGACTACAGCGGGCGAACCCGTCACCCCAGGCGGGTATAACGATATGTGATCATTCTTTCAGCCTTGGGATGAGCGTAGAAGACTTAGAGACAAGAAAATCTACCGTCTAGCTCCGCCAACAAGCCCGTTAGAGGCCAACGCCTTACGGCGAGGCAACGGGATTTTTTTTCAGCGGACAACCTCGCCCCCTAACTACCAGATTTGTTAAGATACTGTCTGGAGTTAACGTTCAGGATACCGCCATCCTCCCGACTGCTTACCGGTCCGAAGTCGCTTACGCGGCCTCTACCTGTTGTAATTACAACGGTAATTATTATTCAATTTGAATTTATCGCGGACCTGGGCGTTCTTTGCCCGTATTGCCACACGGGATCGAGTGGCCCCAGGTCATTTCAAGAGTGGTATGACAACACGTCAATATCCAACCCCGCTGCTTAGGAGGCAGTATATTTCCATAGTCACCCGACTCCTTCAGCAATTAGTCGGAGTACACAACCGATTGGCGTCGCCGAACGGTGCGCAAACCGTCCAGAAGCACCGGAATGCAATCCCACCAGGAGAAACTGGTCTACCAGCCTGTGAGGCCTGAGACGCAGTAGTCTTACACGGAGTAGCCTTCCGCACGAAGAGGCTTCTGAATAGAAGCTGAATCGTGAGTTGAGCCGCTCCGAGAACAAAATGGATCTTGTGGCCCAAGCTGCACGAAACCGTTCGCTACCAAAGTTGACAGATAATGTCAGCTGACAATTTTGGAAGACTGCCATAGGCAAAATAATGATCAGAATTAATTGAAATTTTTACGGTTTACATATGTCAAGGCCAGCTATCGTATGGGTATAGATTTTTTTTACAGTTACCTTAAGTCTGAGGCCGGAAACTTTTCAAATGACCCTCGTATAGTGATAATGATGCTCCAAATAATAATTACAAAGTTTTACAATCATCGACATAAATAAAACAGGTATTTTTCTTTTTCCTGACTTCTATCTACATTCGGTCGACCAGCTCCTATTAGCACTCATTTAAAATTCAGTTCTTGAACATTGCTTCCTGACCACCTTCATTATGATCAAAGTAGGTAATAAATAGCAAATTTATCTTGTGTGTTAGCCTCTAAGAGACCGATCGTTAATTGACTGATTAATATGAAATATTAATATTAAATGTTATATATGTATATGAAATATTAATATTAAATCTATACTACTATTATAAAAAAGTAAAGTTTGTGAGGTTGTAGGAAGTAACTGGAAGCTCTGGATCTACTAAACCGATTTTGAAAATTCTTTTACCAATAGAAAGCCACGCTATTTGTTAGTGTCAAAGGCTATATATTAATGTGAAAAATGAAAACACTTTTTCGTGGTAGTCGGATTTGCAAAGTAAGTCGGAGAAAAAACGGTCGAACGAAAACGTTTCTAACTAACGCTGCCTTAATGTCGAGAGATATATGATTAAGTTCTAGAGAAACATTGTAGAGCTTGATAATGCCTACAAAAAAGTTAGCGACAGCATATGTCTAAGTTTTATATTTATGTCACAAAAAGTAGTATTTTATATTAAAAAAATAATTTAAATCTTTAGGTGATGTTTATTGGTCATATTATAAACAATTATGAATTCTTATCAATATATGTAAATTTATCGTCTCAAGTGTTTAAAACAAAAGATTTTTCCCTTTTACTGCATATAATTTCCCTTTTACTGCATAAATGGTTAAAGAGATAAGACACTCACAAGAACACTCACAAATAATACACTCACAAGAAGACACTCACAAATAACGGTAATATAGTGAAATTGGCATGCAAATACATACATACATATGCAGTAAAAATATAACCCTTCTTTTGGCAGTCAGGAAATAAATCATAGCACTTAGTACTAACCGAACCACACTCATAATTTCATCACAAGTAAAAAGTTTTACCGCACAACGAAGTGGGCACGGGTCAGCTAGTTTTATATAAATGTTTACATAGTACTAATGATTCTTTTATTAGTACTATTATGTGCAATAGTACTAATTATCCCTTATGTACTAATTATCCCTTATTCAAATAGTACTAATGATTATTAATGCAAAATGTATTAATGATTCATAAAAGAACAAGCTAGTAGATAATTTATAAACGGGCAGCGATTATCGACTACTTAAAAGGAAGTGCCTGTTAATGTTTAGTTGCTGTTTGTTGTTGGGGTTAGCCGACAAGTTGCTGAATACTCACAATTGGTCTTTCATGCGGGGTCTTTGTGCGTGTCCCTCGTAAGCTATCTTACGCAACTCGAAGGTGCAAAATCCACTTCCAGGAACAGTGAAATTGCTTTTCCTCGAGAAGCAGAATCTAATCTGTTAAAATGCTAATTTGCGTGTCGTAAATCGTCCACCATAATGGTAATCCTCGGAAGTAGATGCTTTCAGCTATCGAGAGAAAACAAAGAGTACTGTTTGTCTTCGGAAAGAAAATTGTTTAATTGTTCTAACCCCTTTGCTAGATCCTATTACGTTTATCTTCAACAACAACGATCTGGCTGGTGACAGTAGACAATCACGTTATTTCACTGGAGGATGATCTGCAGTTTCGATAACATGCCAGTAACTCCGTACTACCAAGATCTTTGACCTCAGTAGATTTTTTCTCCAAACTAATAATCGGTCGTACAGCGAGGGACTGTTGATTTTCAGTCAATGAAGTAAAATGATGTACTCCCTTCTTCACTTCAGTTACTAAATGCCAACCGATTGCAACGCTCAAACTTAACTATTTCAAAATTTCAGGAACCCAAAACCAATTCTCTGACTAAATCAATGTCCAAAATAAGGGAAGTAGCAACATTTCGAGCTACTCGAATAACACAGCGATTATTGATTTTAAAGGGGAGAAACATGTATCCCACTGTCTTAACAGAACTAGAACTCGCTGTATTCAAGTCACCGACGGAAGCATATGAAGTGTAAATCCGATATTAACTACAAATTTATGTGAATCGGATCTTTTTTTTATTTTTTTTATTTATCTATTTATTTATAATAATCGGTGCACAAACAATTCTTTAATAAATATATTGATTGTCAGTAATATTTTTACTTAATTACTAATTAGAGTATAATATGTTATGTGCACTCGGCATGCTTAATTTATAATTGCCTATGTGCCGTTTATCTGAAGATTCACAAAAAAAAGAATCATTATTTATTTATTTATTTATATTTAGGAAAACCATCATATAATTATAATTAAACCAAAAGACGGAGTAGTATATAGTTTTCACGTTTAAGTAACGTTGTAGAAACATATGTGATCTTTCAATTATAGCTATCGGTAAAAAATAAATAAAAAAATATTCAAAAATTAGTGCTAAAGAATTCACTGTTCAGCCGCTGCCTAGCTGAGTTAATACTCGTACAGAATAGATCAAAGTCAAATCGTTTAATCAAATCATTGAAATTGTCACTTGTTCGCCACAGAAATGAATTTTGCCTATAGTTGGTACCAGCATAAGGAACATGAAGAGCAGGGTTAAATCTATTGAGTTTGGTAGGAACACGGAGATTAATTTTATTTAGTAAGTCGGGACAGTTAATATTATTGGAGGTGATCTTTAGCAAAAAGGTCAAGTCCGCGGTTTCATGTCGCTTAATCAAGGGGAGGATATGAAATTTCTTGCATAAATTGAAATAGTTAGATGAGCTGTATGGGATTTTCAGACGGAAGCAGAGATTTTTCATGAACTTCATTTGAATGCGCTCGATTCATTCTGTTCTATTCTATTATAAAACTATTATCCTTAAAAATTATCAAATAACAAAAAAAAATATATAAAATAGAATTTAAGAATAAACATTACAATGGATTCCGAATAAAAATACATATTTAAAATTTAATATTTTCAAAAAAATATACTAAAATAATAATTATTATTTTTGGCATTTCTTGTGTAATGTACCTTCGTTGACTTCTTGCTCTATCCTCTTTAGTTTTGTGAAAGCTCATAAGACACTGTTTAATAAATAACATATATTTATATATTTATATTACATGTATACTAGATGTACACGCATTAATATATTTATATTACAAGTATACAGAGAAGCTGTCAATCAAGTCCCATATTTTAATACGTTTACCTAATTTAAAACTCCCTTTTACTTGAATTTTTATTTTAAAACTTCATTGTTTCTTGAAATGTTTGCTTGCTAAATTGTATAGTGATCCATTTGATTAATGTATTATTTAGTATTATAAAATTTAGAATAGTTTCAAGACTAACCTTCCTTGTATCATTATTCTTTTAGGTTAAAACGGGTTAGTCAGCAGTAATTATACAGACGCTCTTGACCTTCCATGCTGAACTTCTATGCTTGACCTTCCATGCTCACGTCGCACAGTGGTTTAAATACTAGACGGATAATTCGCATTTTTTTATTTTTTTCCCAATTGTGGAAAGGTTTACGAAGAGAATCGTTCTCCGAGGAATAATTATCTTGTTTATTAGTTTTTTTCGTTAGTTTATTCAGGATGTAAGTGTGTAATACAATATATCATTACAGCTGTAATACATGTAATACAACATATCATGCTTGATGACTATTAATATTCTTATAATAATTATCTATTTTATATGTATACTTATGTACATGGATTCAGCTCTATTATTATTTTTATTTATTGTTTTATTTTTTTTGTCTGCCGTGTAAAGCCAACTTTAGTCAACGCTATTGTCGAATTAATATTTATGCTTAAATAGTTTTATATCTACATATCAACTGACGAATTCTAATATGCGATAATTAGCTTTAATTCACAATTCATGCTTTTATTGTATATTCTGAATGAATAAATTGAATACTGAATACTGAAAGCTCATAGGCTTAAAAGCAATGCCAACGTTGTAGGTGGGTACTTATACCTACTACCACTAAATTACAGTAAACATCTTCAAAAATCTTAAAAAAATATTAAAATGACAAAAAGCTAATCGTTGTTATGCACTTACTTAATTTGAGATGCAGCAGTGATAAAAATGTCAAACACAAATGGGAAGATGTTCAATAATATTATCATCCTACCAACCGCTCTATCAAATTATAATATTTATAAGGTGTGCTCTCTCTAAACATTGTAGAGGTGTCAACTACAGCGAGCGTACCCGTCACTCCAGGCTGGTATAACTATATATAATCGTTCTTTAAGCTGTGGGATGAGCGTAGAGACTTAGAGACGTGTACAATCCACTATCTAGCTCCGCCAACTGGCTCGCTAGAATCCAACTTCAACCCGCGCGGTGCTGGGTATATAACCCAGCGTGTATCGACGTGCCCTGGCTACCATTTATGGCCGGATTTTACCGGCCTCCCGACTGGTCACATGTTCGATGTCGCTTTCGTGGTCCTCTACCTAATGTAAGCGGCGATTCAGTTCGAATTATCGCGGACCATGGCGTCCATTGCCAGTCTTTCACTCAGGATCTGGTGACCAATTAGTCGTTTCCAGAGAGGTTGCCATTAGGTAACTAGCCGCTTCCACTCTATAGGAAACAGAGCCATTTCCAGACACCCCCAGTTATCAGTCGGAATACACAGTCGATTGGCTGACGTCGCACGACGCGCAAACCATTCAGGAGAGCCGGAAGAACGATTCCAAGGGGAAATTGAACCATGGGCACTGTGTCCTACCCGGGCTCGAACTTCTACTTAGAGGCTTTCGGATGGGTTCTGTCGCGTAAATTCGGCTAACCCTAGACACAAGTGGTCACAATGTTTGGTCACATTAATTTCTTAAAACTTAGATTGTGACTATTGAAAGTGTTAGATATTTTAGATTAAAAGTATATTTTTTTCTATTTTTGTCAGGTTAGAAATTCACCACTCATCTCGCTGCATTCCGCAGACTCGTCTAACCGCGATGGTTTCTAAAACTAACCGATGCTCGCTCGCGCAGTAAGTCACTTGAACTAATTCGCCACTGCGCCCTATACCGGGAGCTAATGGGCCCTTGTTGAGTTAGCCACGAAGACCCATTGGTTTGGAGTTTTTCACACTAACGTGTCAACACCCATCCGGCGGCCTCCTCGCATCAAGTGCGAGCCCAGGTAGGACTCTGGCCTTAGGGCTAGTTTCCCCCAGGAGTTAATCTTCTGGCGCTCCTGGATGGTCTGCGGAACCGTGCGGCGTCAGCCAAACGACTATGCATTCTGACTAACAGTCGGGGGAGTCTGGAAGCAATACTGTTTCCTATAGAGCGGGGGTAGTTGTTGACCTTACGGCGACTGCTCTTGAAACGACCATCGGCTACCCGATTCCGGGTGAAGAGCCAGGTAAATGATGCCGTGGACCACGATAGATTCGGTTGACACCGTTTCACCGCTACGTAAGGGAGAGGACCGCGCAAGCAACCTCGAACTCGTAACCAGCCGGGAGACCCAAGTAATCTGGTTACAACTGGAAGTAAAGGCGGGAGTGTCAGCCCGCTGGGTAACATACCTGGCTATCTCGCGGACAAAGCGTTGGCCTCTTACGGGCATGTGGCGGAGCTTGACGGTGTACTGTGTTGTCCTAAGTCTTCTGCGCTCACCTCACTGGAGACACAACGATCAAATTTCGTTAAAACTTTCTGAGATGACGGGTTCGCCCGTTGTAATTAACAGCTCTAGTTATACCGAGAGTTTCGTTCAGCTTGGGCCGCAAGATCCATTTTCATCGGTCCAACTCACGATTCAGCTCCTATTCAGAAGCCTCCTCGTGCGGAAGGCTACCCCGGGTAAGAACCTCGCGTCTCAGACCTCACGGCTGGTGGACCGGTTTCTCCTGGTGGATTGCATACCGGCGCCGGAAGTTAATGGAAAAAACATACCCATTATTGAATACAATATTTTAAAAAAAACAAATATTTTATTTTTTTGATAGACAGTGAAAACAAACAGATTTATCTCATTTTCAAAGCAAAATTCCAACTCTGAGCCTTTAAAACGAGCGAACTTGGGTCTAACACTATGACCTCTGGTGTTTTATCAGTTGGCAATACGTCGAAGGTGGATAGCATGAAAATTGTGGCCAATTTGATGCCCAGCTCGGCGAATTTAAAACCTGAAAGAGAAATAGTTTTAAATTTAAATACTTTCTAGCCTATTACTCGTCAAAATAGCAATATTATCCTACCAATGCAAGTTCTTGGTCCACTGCCAAAAGGAATATAGGCGTAAGACGACATTCTATGTTGATTTTCTTTGGAGAATCTCTCTGGATCAAATTCCATGGGGTTTGGCCAATGCTTTGGATCACGTTGAATGGCGAAAGTGGGTATAACGACGGCGTCCCCTTTTTTAATCTGCATGTAAAAGTATATGAATATTTAGAATAATGTGGTTTGGATACGAATTAATTTATTGATCCATATTAGTTTTTATAATTTAACCAGTAAAAGAATCTTTCTTTTGCAAAAGAGAGCACTGCGCAGCATGTATCAGATAACGACTAGGACCTCATGCAAAGAATATTTCAACAAGGCAAGAGTAATGACTATGTATTCGGCGTTCATATACCAGTGTTTAATGTATGCTAGACAGCACCTAGCAGAAACTGCAATTAATGCAGACATTCACTCGCATCATACCAGTGGTGGCTCCCTTTTATGCGTACCCTGAATACGACTGGCAAAAGTACAGAAAAGCTACTTGTACCTTAGCATTAAATTCTATAATCTACTCCCTACAAAATTTAAGCAGCTGAAGGATAAAAAAATATAAAAAAAACATCAAGGAGATGCTGATAGGCAACCCTTTCTATAATCTGGCCGAATTTGAGGGCCATGATTTTTCGAATATTGTGCCCATTTAAATTACTTAAAAAAGTAGAGCCTTATTGTCTGATTGTTTTATATGGTCTTATACCTGTACTTTTAGTTTAAAATGCATAACGTAGAGTTAATTTGATTATTTAACATTTGACTGACAAATTGAATATTATGATGAATAATTTTACTACGTATCTTTTCAAATTACTAACTACTTCAAATATTAGGCTTCTATTTTGATTATTTATATTTATAGTTTGACAATCTAGTAGTTAATTCTTGGCTATCTATATATGTTCCTTAAAGAGTAGTAATGAAATTTACTACCTAAACCAATTATTTTGACACGTCCAAGAGCGATCTTTAGCCGTCAATTGGACACGACGAAAATGTAATGTAATGTAAAGTAACCCGAATCTTAATATTAGTATGTTTTTTTCGGAAATATTGACTAGACTCCTAGGTACATATTTGCTTTTTTATAAATTTTGTGCTTTAGCAATTTTGTATTAAAGAGTCAGATTCAGTATATCTAAAATTCAGAATTATACATACTGCTTTTTGAATGCCACCCACCAGCCATGCTCAGATCATCGATGGTTCAATAATTCCAAATTTGATACTCTGTACTCTGTACTGGTAACGATACTTCTTTAAATGTAATGGGCCGCCATCAAAGGGAATCATATGTCGCGTAAGTTTCCTTCAAATTGCAAAGTTTATACGATTCGCGTTCGAAACCCCAGATCGTGAAATTCGTAACTGTGAAATAGCTCCTGCTATTTTTTGCTGCTAAATGTTTTATTATAAATCTATGTATACAAAACGAAGACGGGTTTGTTCGAACAGTTATAACTCGAGATCGACTGGACCGATTTTCATGGTTTTAGATTTGTTGTATTTGTCTCCGTCTCGAATAGCAGAATAACTAATAAAAACAAAAATTGGAAAATTGACGAAAAAAAAAATAAAGAAAAAAAATCCCATACAAAATGTAAATCCGTGTTTTTCTCATGGTCAGTTGTACGTGGCATATTCACGTGTCGGAAAATCATCCGCTTTATTTGTTCCTGCGCCTGATAAAAAAAAAATAAAAAAAAAATGTCGTATATCACAAGGTGCTTCGATGAAGAGTATTAAACCGAGTGCATCCCATGCTGCACAATATGTAAATAGTTTAATTCAATCATGTCTTGCTGACACGCGATTGATATACTTAATTTTTGTACTTTTATATTTCTTTTTGTGTTATTAACTTAATAAAGTAGTGAACTTAATATTTATTTTGTATTCATTGTATTACTTTCATAAAATCATAAATTAAGTTCAGTTAATCCCGACATTCATTGCTGTTAGGCGGTACGAAGTTCGCCGGGTCAGCTAGTAGAAGTTACAGATACTTGTAGCGTTATCAAGCGTTTGGGCAGATACCAGAGAAGCTTTGATATTTCTTAACAAAAGAGGAAGCCTGGCGAAACTGGACCATTTTAATTGCTTTTTGGATGTTCTACTCAGAGGGCTAATTTTTGACAGCAGGTAGGGCGATATATTTCACAGTTTAATTCATATTTTTTTCGGATGCTCTGGCCCGTAAATCGTAAATCGTAATCGTAAATCGTGTGTTGCTCAAGAGCTTCTAATTTGGACGTAATGAGCTTTGGTTTTTCTGACCCGACCGCTAATTACAATAAGAGCTGTGACCATGATAGATGCTTATAAATAATTTACCTTGTCGTACATGCATGTCACTAAATTATGGCTATCTGCCTTAGAACAAGACCTGCATTTGGGTGGCAGCAACATATACCATATTTTATTTGTGTCAGCTGTGTTGAACGTGGAAATGTACACATGATATTAAATTGATTGATACGAATATTGGTGAGAGACTTTATAAAGAAAAGAAATCAATAAATAAAAAGTACTTACCGTGTAAGATTGTGCACCGGGCCTCGGAGGTCCAAGGTCGAAATCTTTTGTGCATATTCGATCGACGATGCTTGCATATTTTCTCATGATTTCTGGAACGAAATTATTTTTATCTAATAGAATATGTAACTACTACTTTATATAACATAAATCATTATTTTTTATTAAAATTATAATATTTTAGTTTTTTTTTAAATTTTGGAAATATAAACGTGTATATAATTGCATAGGCCTCCAACTTTTGTAACTTAAGGAATATATAATTGCAATGCTAAATGGAGTTATTATAAATTTATGGAAAAAAGAAGTGTAGTGACGTATTTTAAGGTTAAAATTTGCGAGTTAGAACCATCACATTTTAGATTATTTCATACAACAATATCCATGCAAATTTTTATAAGAAATATTTAAATAAAAATATGAAAGGGATTTTTGTTTTTTTTTCTTTAATAAACTCCTGTTTCACTCAAGATATGCGTGGCAAGAATCGAGCTGTTGCTGCTATCTGTTAATACCTGACTGCTGGAATTTTAGATCTACATAGGAAACCCACCTGATACCGCCATACTCAGGTACTCCATTCCCTGCACAACATCATAGGAGAATTCTCCGTGTTCTGCCAAGGTTTGATCTATTTCGGCCTGTAGTTTCTTCTGAATATCCTGGTTCATTGCCATTTCGTAAAACAGAAAACCAGTCGCTGATGACCCAGTATCTAATCCTGCGATCATGAAGCTTGTCGCCGTCGCTGTCAAATCGTCGTCGGACCAATCTGTCAAAAGAAATATCATTGTGTTTTGGTGCTCTCACGTAAAGACTATACTGTAATATTGCTATGTTATTAACTAAAACGTGATTTAAACTTATGGGCACGTCGCCATAATCCAAATGGCTTAATAATGGTAACTTTTAGTAACACACAAAAACACGCATGCGTGTACGCAAGCACGCACCCACGCAACACGCACGCACGCAAACACGCACGCACACATGTACGTATGCATGTATGCATTTTGCATATTACATACATATGTATGTACGTATGCATGCATGCACGCGTACGTGCATACATACATATGACCATACACATGTAGGTATGCATGTACATATGTACGTATATGTACGTATGCTTGCTTGCATGCATACGTACATACTTACATACGTGTGCATGCTTGAATACATACATACATGCATACATAGAATAGTCATACTATAAACCATTCATAATACCGAAAAAATCCTTAAAAAATGGTTAATTTTATATCTAGTACCCACTCGTCTGATGATGACCAATGAGAACTAAACCTTCTACTTTTCTATAATTGTATTTTCGCAATTAAATTTTCAACAAAATGTCATAAATAATATTCTTTCACCTACGCAATATTGTGGCGAAGTATGTGGTGAGCTGTTTTTTTAATTATATCAGAGTATTAACTACATGTTTACAATTAGATTTTGATAATATTAGCTATTTTTAGTCAAATAAATGTCAATAATATAATTAATTACCTAATAAAAAAATATATTATATTTCGTTATTATATCATAATAATACCGAAATGTCTTGGGCCATTGTTTCCAAAAATATACCATAAAATTACAACTTAAAAAAAAGTGTGATAAAATTTTGTTTTATGTGTTAAAAATGACAGAGTTGCAATAGCTATTATCTTAATTTATACACTAATCCTAGTCTCAAACACAAAAAACTCGAAAGCAAAGCCACACATTTCAATACTGCCTAATTCTCTTTTATTATATACATAAAGACTATCTTACTTGTTTTTGATAAATGCTGGTGATTTTTCTTCCAGGTCATGACAAAACTATTTGTTGTGTCTGAAGTGTCGTTGTCCTCCATCATTCCTATAAAATACAAAACAAGCCTTTCTATACTTGCGACGTTAAGACGCTCTTTATTTGTATGTTCGAATAAATTAATGGATTAACCTATAAATGATACACAAAATTATACCTTTTTTTAATTGTAAGAAAAATCCCAAAAAATCTGGAATTTGAATGTTTTGCTCCTCCCTTTCGCGTAGGGTATCAATGACGATTTTCCTGAAAAAGTTCGCTGTTTCGTTCTCGATAAATTCCTGTTTGAATAACTGGAAAAAAATGTTAAATTCATTAATCAGCCTTTAAAAATATCACTAAAATATATTTTTTCATACCTTCATGCATTTCGGCGCGGCAGCCAGAGCCATAAATTTGATAAATGTTTTGAAACTGAAGTCCGCCATTTTCAGCGACATTTTGTAAAACAATTTCTCCTTATCTTCGAACGTGTTAATTCCTAAGCCGAAACCTGCCATTGCCGTGAAGTCATGGAAGAATGTCATGAATATGGAATTATTCTCAATTTCCAACGTGTTATCGCGATCGTCTGTAAGTATATCAATCAATCAAATTAATAAAATATGTACTAGCTACTTTGAAATCTACCTAACTGAGCTCCTCCTGTACTAAAGTAGGCTTACTGTTTATTAACACATGTATAAATAATTGATCACAATATAATATTATACATTAATTTTACATCGGTAATCGTCAAATATGTATTAGCTAAATAAATAAGCATTTATATCAATAAATTCCTAACTAATAGGGATAGTCAAAAATAATAGGAAATGTTATCTAACAAATAGTAATAGGTATAGTTCAAAACTATACCTAAATTAGAGATTTTTTATTAAGAAAAATAGACATTAAAACTAATAAAGATAATGAAACGGAAATAAAATAAATTGAAATAGTCAGATGGTATGTAAGTTTATAAAATTTTGAATTTATACTAGAATAATATTTAATTATATGTCCGTTTCTTCTCTGCCTAGTTTAACTAAATGTGTTGTAAGTTTCCTCTTTATCATTTTTGATGCTTAGGGCTCTTATTTTATTTCCCCGGCCCGCCAACCAAGATAGAGGGAAAGTATAGTAATCGTGCTAAAATTTCCGATGATTAGGATCATTGCCATGAAGTCTGCTTGGTAAGGATGTTTCATCTACAAGCTACACTAATAATATGTAAATGTCACTATATATTTTAATCAAATAATAATACGATCCATTGGCTCTTGGCCCAAACATGCCCTTAGCAGAGAAACGAACCGCGCTGCCTGAGGCAGTTGCTCTCGAACCCAACCGGGTTCGTTCGCCGGCCGAGGGAGGACGCTCACCGATGAAAATAACATTCAGATGAAATCAGTCCTTGAAATCAGATGAAACCTAACATTCACATGAAATCCATTAGCATTCAGATGAAATCTTTACTACTGGTAACTTCCACTAACGCAAATTGGATTCAGAAAATCATTCATGCAATAGGAATTTATACAGGTCTATTTTTGTCTTAAAACAACCATCATCATTCTCTAGCTGGTGATATCATAAACTCTAAAGATCGCTTAAAAAATTAACTATTTTACATGAAAGGCCGATTGGATGTGATAATTTCTGTTTCAGTTTCCCGTAGTAATGAGGAAAAAACAACGACAGACAACAGAGTCTAGCCAATAGGGTCCCGTTTGTATGTTTTGGTATGAAACCCTAAAAGTAATTTCCATACATTTGGTATGTATGATATAAATATTTTGTTTTCAAAAAGTCTACCAAAAATATTTATGGTTCACATTTTAGCTACAAACTAAATTATAATCCAAACTAACCAAACTAAAAATAAAAAATCGGTTGTGTCACCCTAAGGCTTTCCTGTCAAGTAGCCAGGAACTTAATTCATCTGAATATAAATATCATAAATCATTCCACAACCCCCTCACCCCCAACCTAGCGCCACCCTTTAACCCTCGAAAAATGAAATCGAAATCAAAATCGAAATCGACTTCGACTTCGACTTTTCGACTTTTCCGACTTTTTCGACTTTTCTATATTTTGAACGTCTGGGTACATCAGCCATGTCATGGTGGAACTTGAAAGTTGATATCATAATTGAATGCTCACACAACATTTTGGGTCTCTGCTGTTGACCATTGAGGAGTTCCCTCTTCGGAAACCAACCCAGGGTACATCAGTCATGTCATAGTGGAACTTGGAAGTTGCTATCATAAATGAATGAGTATACAAAATTTTGGGTCTATGCTGTTAACCGTTGAGGAGTTCAATCGTCGATTTAAACCACAATATCTTTTCAGCTCATGCCATGACCAAATGATGCCTGCATGCCAAATTTCAGCTCAATCGGATGAAGCGTTTCGGCGCTATCGTCGGAGAATACACACAGCAGACACACAGAAGTGCGTCCACAATACTTTCCTTGACAGGAAAGTAAAAATACAAAATAAATACCAAATTAAAATTTACAACAATTTCAAAACATAAGAATTCATGAATATCGCAAATTGCCTTTTAAAAAAAAAATACTACATTTTCATTTCAACCTATTCCAAACTCGACATAATCGATTCGATAATTAATTTTGATCGCTCGCCTGACATCTTTAATCGACTTAATCCAGCCTGTGAAAGTAACAGCATGGCCCTGGAACAAAACAACCGTATATCGTGCATCGGTAAAGGATATTGCCAAGCGGCTTTCTGTATCCTAGGTTATTAAATGCAACAGTGTCGCATAACAAAAATCAACAATACCTTGTCGGGGCTTAGGCATCATATCACATAGTCACGAGCGGACCCAACACGTTTTGTATGCTGCTATGTGGAAGCGCGCTGGAATGAGACGCTACCACGTCTAAAGCAAATAATTAACAAAAGACCATGAAAAATATTTTTGGGAAATTTTCGTAAACAATTTAAATAAGTTTTTATAACTTCGGTTTTAATGACATTTTCAAATTAAGTACAAGGTTTCGTGTTCTGATTCTTTGTATCCCTTAATAATAGATATTTTATAATATAGAAATTAATCTATACAATGTCGCAGAGCACATATAGTCGCCCATACATTTGCTAGACTTATGGCTATCGTGTGTTTTTTTTAAACTACCCAGTTCGGGTTAAGGTACACTGGGACACTGTTCGGGCTAAGGTAAATAAATAAAATAAACTCACTGTCGCGCAATTGAAGATCAGTCATTTTATCGACGAAATGTTGTTTCATTTGCTCGGCAGCTTTGATGAGCAGCATCGACATCTTTTTAAGGCGACTTGGTGTAAATGCTGGAGACAGCGCTGAACGCCATTCCTTCCAAGTATTTCCTTAAAAACGGTAAAAAAATATTATAAGAGGCCAGACATACATCGGACGCAGGAAAGGCACATAACAGGCAAAGCATATTAAAAGCAACCCGAGGAGTCTGACAGAGCACAGAATCCAACGAGCTCAGAAATGCCGCTCTCTGTTCCCTCCCATAGACGACGCATAGAAGCCTCCGACGCGGGCACGTGTTATATCGTGATTGATCTATTAGGTAGTGATGTGAAACGACACGACATTTCTTGCTATATAAATGCCGATTTCTTCACTTGGGATTTATTGATACTGAAAACATTAAACTTTTTGCTGTTGTATTCTCAGGTCTCATAAGTAAAAATGGAACTGCATTAGTCTCCTCTGTCTGTCTACTTATTATAACTATAAGTTGATAAATCTATACGACAATGAGGTTGAAATTCGCCTGAAGGTAATATGTAAAGTATTACCTATATAATAATTAGAATATGTAAATTAATTTATATATAGTGACAACTAGAGATACTACCTAATATAATATATTATATTATATGCAGGCGTACCTCTTTCTACAAACGCATACAGACAGATAGACCGAGAGGCAGACAATGTGGTCTTAACAATAGGATTCCATGTCTACGTATTGGTACGAAACCCTAAAAGTGGTTTTCTTTCGAAATTTGTTTTGTATGATCACAATCTTATATATAAAAATGAATCGCCGTGCGTTAGTCTCGCAGGATCTCGGAAATGACTCGACCGATTTGAATTATTTTTCTTTTATTTTATTTGGCTGGATTCAGAGGTGGTTTACAAAAAAAAAATATTTTGGAAAAACTCAAAGAAACAACTGGAAATCGAAAAAATCGAAATTGGTCATTTTGGGAACATTGGCCACTTTCTAGATGGCTATCGCGGCGATCGTATTGTTTGACAGCTCTATCCATCCATATTGTTTGTATCTGTTATTCATTCAAAAAGTGTAAAATTTCAAAAAGTCGAAAAGTCAAAAAATGCAAAGGTCAAAAAAGTCGAAAAAGTCAAAAAAGTCGGGAAAATCGCAAAAGTCAAAAAAGTCGATAAAGTCGATAAAGTCGAAAAAGTCGAAAAAGTCGTAAATTCGGAAAAGTATAAAAGGTCGAAAAAGTCGAAAAAGTCGAAAAAGTAAAAAAAGTCGAAAAGCTCAAAAAAGTCGAAAGTCGAAAAAGCCGAAAAAGTCAAAATAGTCGAAGGCGACAAACTAAAAAAAGTCAAAATTCTAAAAATTAAAACAACGTCGTAAAAGTCGATAAAAGTCGAAAAATGCGCAAAAGTCAAAAAAGTCTAAGAAGTCTAAAAAGTAGAAAAAGTCGGAAAAGTCAAAAAAGTCAAAAATTCGAAAAAGTCGAAAAAGTCGAACAAGTCAAACAAGTCAAAAAGTCAAAAAAGTAAAAAAAAACGAAAATGTCGAAAAAGTCGAAAAAAGTCGGAAAAGTCGAAAAGGTCAAAAATGTCGGAAAAGTAGAAAAAATCTAAAAAATCAAAGAAGTCAAAAAATTCAAAAAGTGGAAAAAGTAGAAAAAGTCGGAAAAGTCGAAGTCGAAGTCAAAGTCGATTTCGATTTTCGAGTTTTAAAGGGTGTCGCTAGGTTGGGGGTGGGGGGGAGGGTTATTGTTGTAGGATTAATGATATTAATATTCAGATGAATTACGTTCCTGGCTACTTGACAGGAAAGTCTTGGGGTGACACAACCTTTTTTTTTAATGATATAACCACGAATTTGAACTTAGATTGGGGATTTCAATACTGAAAGACCTCAAAGACAAAAGAGCGTGAAAAAAAAGCCGTGTCGTTTTACAGTGTCCATTACAATGTCGAGAAGATGAGATAACATAGGTCGACGAAGTCAGTCAAATGTGCGGCAAGCTACTTCAAGTGCAAACCGCACTGATGTGAGATAATTCCATCATCTCAGCCGAAATACAAGATGAAGCTGTTAATCCGAAATTGCTTGCAGTGGTGCCTAAGAATATGATCTATGGACTTCGCGAAGTTTATATATAGCAACATCTCGCCCTGTATGCTCGATAGTAACTGTTCCAGGCGTTACCCGAGAGACCTGATTGCTAACACCATCACAGGCAATGACGGATACCCATTGTATCGTCGCCGATCAGATGCGGACAATGGGCGATCTGCAGTTGTGAAGGTCAAAGGGCAAGATGTAAATGTAGTCAATCGTTAGATTGTGCCTTATTGTCCAAGGCTTAAAGCGCAAATGAATGTGGAATACTGCAACTGCATCAACCCGATAAATTACATATGCAAATACGTAAAATAAAGCGATACGGCTGTTTTCGCTGTGAGGAATTCCAAGGAGGTGTATCTCAGTATCAGACGTGTCACTATGTCAGCAGCAACGAGGCGATTTGGCGCATCTTTTCCTTTGCGACATACGAAAGACAATCTACAGTTGTACACTTGGTAATTCTGGAAAGCGGAATTTAGATTCCCCGTGCGTCTGGCCTTCACGATGACAAATCACGCGGGTTGGAAGTTTGCGGAATTACATTGGAATTTCCTAGATTTCATATTATAGATTTCAATGAATTAGATTTGGAAGGTTCATTAGAATTAATAAACGCTTATTAGGAGTTACTAAAATCAAATAAATTTTAGGTGGTACGAAGTTCACCGGGTCATCTAGTGTATTTATAAAAATTCTTTTCAAAAGGCGAACCTACCATTGGTTTATAATTAACTTCCAAACTAAATTGAAATACAAATTAATATATAGATTATAAATTTAAATTTATAACATATTTGAAAAGTAGGAATTTGAGTACCTTCATCATAAATTGTGTTAACAAAAATCGATGTAATTGTTATTTCAACCTGTACCAAATTCAATCAAAACGATTCGATAAATCATTTCGTCGTCGGCGTGGCATCACTCGTCGACCTAACCACCAAACAGCTGGCTATCGTGCATCTGATGCCGTCTCCACACGTTGGCGAATGTTCGTGTTACAGATTAGTTAACGTATAAGACGCGGATTTTCAAAGAAAAAAAGAAAGCCAGCTGACAGTTCGGAGCTGTCAAAATCACATCAATCATCAAACATCACACAGAAATTTCATGATAAATAGTTGAAACGAACAAAGGAAACGAACATTGTTCCAATGCCATATTTATGTTGTAGAGATAAACAGATACCTTTTAGGCATGATATTGTAGCTTCTGACATGAAATTGTTCGATTTTTCAATCAAAGATAGGATATGAAATTAAGCAATTGCTTACCTTTCAACGTGAACAGCGATTTTGAGAACAGAGCATCGATATTTTCATCCACTTCTAAGGTGTGGTCGGAGAAGTGATCAAATTTACTTACTGTAATAGATTTGATGAGTTCCAAATCCCTTATTAAAATTATGGGTTTCGCTAACTCGAAAAATACGACGAACCTGAGAAACAAAAAATCTCGATTAGTTCTTGCATCACATACTTCCCTTTTTTTAGCTACTTTTTGCAGTCTTTCATCTTTATTTACACGGAGAGCTCTCCTACTATTTAACTATGATTCTTGTTACATTTTTATATTACACATAATTTTTGAAAAAGATTTTTTCTCCTATTTTTATCCCAATCATTGAAATTGCATATCGTAATTTCATTGCTGTCATACTTCATATTTCGTCATGCATATATGTCATTGAAATGGCATTGAAATTGCAAATAGCAACCTGCCCTTTTATTAGTAATTTGTCAGATTTATTTGTGATCATTCCCGAAGTATTTCACAAGTGATATTACTATTTGTGTTTCTTTAAAATCATAAAATATAAAATGACTTGCACAATCTAATAAATGAATGTACAAACTAATAAATGAATGTAAAATTTGATGAGTTCCAAATCTCTTATTAAAATTATGGGCTTCGCTAACTCGAAATATACGACGAGCCTGAGAAACAAAGAATCGCTATTAATACTCACATCACATAAATCCACATTTTTGGCTTATTTTGCAGTCTTCCATCGTTATTTACATGGACAGCATTTCTTAATATGTATGTGTAACCCGATCCTTGTTACATTTTCATATACCATATAATTTGTTAAAAAAATGTTTTGCTTCTTATTTTTTTTATCGCAATCTGTGTCATTGTAATTTTGCAATCTGCCTGTTTATTAGTAATTTATCGGTTTTATTTCTTATCACTTACAAAGTATTTCACAAATGATTTTTTTTTTGTGTTTCTTTAAAATCATGAAATATTAAAGACTTGAACAAACTAATAAATGGCTTTATAAGTCATATACCCAAATCATATATATATACACATATCCTGGACTGCCAAATCTCCTTTTCTAGTCAATTTGTGTGAAAATGTTTCCTAATAAAAGTCTCTTTTTCGACGTGCGAGTTGCACTTGACCGGTGTTATTTTTTAATTAGCGGAATAACCCCTTTTCATTTATAACAATTTTAATTATTTTTGAAATAATTACCGGAGTTACATTCGCATTTCATAGCGTAGATAAATCAACATAACTTAACGAAAACCGGCAGATGTAGAAAACAAAAGTCTAAAATTCTAAAATTAATCGTCCCTCACGAATTCCGTACAGAAGCAAAAAAAATAAATACTGGGTCTCTTTTATTCTAACACTCCCGGGTTTTACCCGTAAAATAAATAAATATAAAAAACATCATCATCACGGACCATTTCATGAAAACTTTATTTAATTTATTTCGTAAATCATAATAATTTACAATTGAATGTACAAGATCTACAATTAAAATATCTAGCCAAAAATCCAGTAGCAGAAATTTGTTGAAGTGATGTGCTAAAAACTGTTGCTATTAATTATATTTTAAGGTCACCTAACCTGTTTTAATGCAGACATTTAGATTTGTATATATTTGCCATTGATCTCTATATGTTTTGCCATTTTTTTTCGGCATTCGCAAAGTATTTACATAGGTATTAATATGATCAACAAGCTTATGATGCGTAAAATCTCTTGTTAAGGTATCTCTTCCGTTTCCAATATTTCGCTTATGGATTGAGCTGCTATCCTTAGTTATATTTCAGACCTGTTTTTTAATTTTTTCAACCTCCATAGAATTAATATTTGTTTTACTTAATTTGTTTTTTGTAAAACCTGATTTAGTTGTACGGATTGTTTGTATTCGATATATTTCTATATTTTACAGTTTTTCTCTCAATTCTAAATTATCATGATTGTGTCGGGATGCTGGATGAAGTTTGTCTCGTCTATGTGTGCAGAAAAGAGACCTTTCGAAATTTATGGCTTATAAATTTTCTCTTTATCTTTTGGAGCGATAGTTTTATTGTGCGGTTTGACAACAATATTTTGAATCCTACTAGCAAAGATATTCGTTGCATTATTCGTGTCAAATTTCTCGTAGACCGCTGTCCAGTCAACGTCTGAAATGTCTCTGCGTTGTCGTATTTGTCTGCGTGCTCTATTTTGTCGTACTCAAATGTTTGTCTTATATCTATCTGTCTGTCTTAATCTATGGTTTTTATTTCTACAATTACAAAACACTTTAAATAAAAGGGCATGGTGATTAGTAATTGATGTTGTATAAACTACTGAGGCTATTGAACACATAATTTAGTTTATAGCACTGGATATTTCAATTCGTGAAACGTAATAAGCTCAAGATAATCATGTGCCTGTAGATGTATTTTTCGACCAATTGCTATGTTATTACAATTCTTTGTCAATACATCATGTAGGTTCTCTATAAAAATGTTATTCTATATTCTGTATATTGCTATTATACATGTGTCCAATTCAATACATAAGTAATTTGCACCAGATAACATCTCCTCATTAACTGAAATATTTTTCACACATATCTTTATATTTTTCACTGGCATAAATATAGAGTATGTTTGTCCTGGAATGGAACATTAGAAAATAATATAATAATGAAAATTGCTGATTAAAGATAGAGAACATTATTTTACAACCCTAATTATCATTAACATTTGGGTTATTATTCAAAAAGTAGGTAAAACATCGTTGGGTTTTTTTCGTTAGATTTCTTAATAACAATTCTTGATCACAATATACCAGACAAATTTTTTTATACAAGGGATCTATTTATTACCCTCTTTTGTATTTAGAATCGTAGGAACAATTTGACGTGTCACGTACGCTTTGTGGGAAAAATTGCGATTCTTTAAGTGACGATGAACTACTAGTATTCTTTGATAAATTACTGTTCATGGAAGAGCTTTTTTGTAAAAGACATTTTTGGTAGAGGCAATAAAAGCACGAATGTAAATATATCTGCTGGAGCTGACGAGTGAACATCTACATATAGCTAAAAGTGGGAAAACACGGTTCTTGTTCTTGGGCTTTGTTCACTGTTATTGCAAATTCAAGCTTAACGGGAAACCGTAGGCGTTTAACTTCGAAATGAAAGATAGATGATATGAATTAAAAGTATAAAAAGGATTTTTAAACACAAGTTTCACTTTCCAACGGGAAGTTCCAGTGGTAATCTCCCGGCTTTATCTTCAGACCCTAATCCTACTAATATTATAAACGCGAAAGTTTTTATGTATGTATGTATTTTTAAATAATTTTTCAAATTTTTTGGTCATTTTTTTGACAATTTTAAGTAGTATTTTTTAATTATTCTGACTTTTTCTGATTTTAATTTCTTGATTATTTTTATCAATTATTTTAATTTGTGGTTTTAGTAAATAAATCTTAAAAATGATTTGGATGCCCTAAAAGCAATAAAGAAGTAACTGTATGTACGTGGTGATAAATTTAAATATTGTAAAAACGAACTAATATACTGTATTAATTACTGAACTAATATACTAAAAGCAATAAAGAAGTAACTGTATGTACGTGGTGATAAATTTAAATATTGTAAAAACGAACTAATATACTGTAATTTAAATGTACCTAAATATTAAGTTTCTACAATCTGTTAAGATTTTTTGGAAATAAATTGAAATTGAAATTGAAATTGAAAATTGATGTTTGTTACGCTTTCACGCAAAAACTACTGAATGGATTTTAATGAAACTTTACAATAATATAGCTTTCACATCAGAATAACACATAGGTTATAATTTATAAAGATATATGGTTTTCTATCATCATTATCACAATTTTCCATCACCACGCGGGTGAAACCGCTGGGCGCAGCTAGTCATGTATAATGGTAAGTACTCATGACAGCTACATAAACGAGCTCAAACTCTACTATCTTAGCACTTTCCACCAGGGAGTTCCAGTGGCAATCTTTTGGCTCCATCTTCAGACCGTCGTCATCATGTGTAATATAATAGAATAGAATAGAATAAAATAGAATAGAATAACTTTATTGTGCTATAAAACAATACTTAATGAATATTACACTGGTTTTAATGGACTCATGATAACAAAACATACTGGCCTAAATTAGACTGTCCTACCATTTGACAACCGGGAGTTCCAGTTCCTAAATCCCAGCTCCAACATCAAATCAGCTCGATGGTAACATAATTTTGCATTGTCACCAAACCTACATAAGTATGCCAAATTTCAGCACAATCGGATACCAGCAAGTGGTTGGAAATGGATTGCAAATTTTGCAAGTTAATCTAAAGCTTGTAATAATGGGTAGACAATCTTGGAATGTATTTTATCTAGTGTAGCAACCAGTCAAAATACTCTTATCTCATAAGTAGGTTTGTAGTTTATAGATCTGCATACGTGTACCATTGGACAATTTTTGGCTGAATCGCGCTTCGCAGCAAAATCATCGGTGCAGCAAAATCAACCTTTTAAAAAGCAAAATCAAAATCGCAGCAAAATCAACCTTCAATTTTAATTAATTTTGACCACTATTAACTTTGACCGAATATTAAACCACTACTCGTTCGTTGACAATAGTATCTATATGTCGAAGTTACATAATGCAACAGAGGCTTACTTGACTACGGTGATGTTTGTTATATAGATGCCAGTGAGGTCATTTTGAATAAGCTGGAGCGTCTGCAAAATATCTTCCTCAGGTATGTTTTTAATTTGCGAAAGTTCGACCACGTTAGCTGCTTTCGTGAGCAACTTCATTAGCTTCCTATTCGCGATCGAAGAAATTTGCATACGTTGTCGCTACTCTACAACATACTCAATAACCCCACTTCACCCTCCTATCTCAAGGAGAATTTCCACCCTTTGGAAGGCCACGGTCTTCCACTTCGATCAAGCCGGGATAACACACTCGCCATTCAGATACATCATTCTTCTGTTTACACGCATTCTTTTACAGTCCATTCTGCTCGTTTATGGAATCAGGCATGCACCTTCGTTGCATACTTTCAAAAGTTGTTGAAGAAACATTTATTTTTACACAGCCACTAACCAAATACCTCACCTTGTCCTCTCCTTTATCCTTTCCTGGGCAACCTTTGCATAAGTTACTGACATTGTATAAGTTTATTTTAAATTTAACTTTACTACTTCTTTGTGTATTTTACTGTGAAAATTAGGAATTATTTTATCAAATGGTTGACTGTAAGATATCGCTATAGCGATAAATCCGCCATTTGTGCATAAATTGTAATAGCACAATAAAGTTATTCTATTCTATTCTAGTATTTAACTGAAATAGTGAATGGTCGTTATATTTCGTTACATCTCGATAGCGATAGCAAGAGTATTAAAAAAACCTTTTAAAACGATTCTCTATTTTCCCTCTCTAAAAGTAATGCGATCGCAATAGTGTTCGTAAAAGGGTTGCTAACTGGTGATACTAAAAGCCATTATCAAATTATCTGGTGATACTAAAAGCCACACAGCTGAAGAATTGATATTCTAGTAAAGGTCAATGTTCAAATACTGGAATAAAATTCCAGGACAAATACAAATGAAAATTTTGATTAACCTTTCATCGAACAATAAAATGAAACCACATTCTTTCAGCATTGGTAATTTATGACTAATGACAAGTATTTTTCAGAGATCACGGATCAGTGGACTACCATTTGAAAAACTTAGAAATTCCTGGATGTGAAATGTGTAAATTTTGGAAAGAAATGCTGAAAGGGCAGAGCGTATGTGTACCAGAGGATACAATCGCATACCAGAGGTTCTGTCTTGTAGAAAAGGTGATATCACCCAAATGATATCAACACCCACACAGATCTACAAGAAGTATTGCGTTGGACTGGTAAGTTAAAAAGGGGATATTATTATGTACACCACAACAGATCAGTTAATTTTACATAGGGGCATCCTTGTCTAATTGGCGGATAATCTGGTCTTGGATATGTCAATATTGACACATCCAAGAGCCAAAATGGTACAATATTGTACTTTATCAAAATGATACGATATAGTATCATTTTGGTAAAATACACATATTTACAAAATGTAAACCTATACAATAACAGATTTGAGCAATACTTGTTACAACATTGTTATGAAGAAAAAAGAATGATTACAATACATATTACTTATAGCTACGGGTAATGAGATTTCAAAATAAAATGGCTTATGCATATATTACAGACAATATCGGTTGCTTCTTTATTTTAGTCAATCTCATAAGAGGCATGCATAGTTGGGATTTACTACGCGTTTTGTGAGAATGGACCTATTACCATTAACCTATAGGTACCTAAAATTAGAATAAGTATTATTAATTAAGAATAAGTATTATCAATAAGTAAGAATAAGTAAAATTAGAATAACCTGTCATCTGGAAATGCGTTGTAAATGTCGTTTATACAGTGAAGCGCATGCCTTTTCATAAAAATAGCGTCTTTGAGGTTGCCAATACCAGTTGTTGGTGTAATGTAGTTTATACCGAGCTTGTTAAATTTTCTCACTCTTCCATTGTACCAAAACCGAAACAACAAATATAAAACTGCGACTGCTAACAAACCACAATAGACGAACATCATATTTTTGGTATCTTATTGGTAGTTAACTACAGCGTATTGCTTGTCACTCGGCGATGTGTCATAGACTGTATAAAGGATCTCGTTAAAATTAGTATTTATCGTTTCGAAGTTGGTATACACGCAATTATCATATTATTATTCAAATCACAGTGAATAAAATTCCCATTAAATCCACTAAACACGAATATTTTCGAAAATAAGCTTTAATTAATATTATGTTAATGAGATTAGATACCTTACCCCTTAAGCCCCGATTGGCCGATATCGGCCACAACATGATTCAGCATGAGGGCCCCGTTTTAATTTTATTATAATTTAATTTGTTTGATTTTATTATGTTTTATTATGTTAATATGTTTCATTTTAATTGTGGGTACAGTGGTTTGGCAGTAATAAATGTTTTGGTGAAGACAGTATCGTATTTCAATTTTTTTACTAATTTTTACTAAAAAATTTTGCGACAGCAAATTGTCAATCGGCTGAGGGGCCGAGGCCTGAAGGGTTAATCTAAATCTCTTCCCTAATTTTTGGCCTATTCATTTCGTAATGTAAAACTTCGCACCATCGCAAACATTCGAATATTTCTCCGTTAGGTCAATTAGGAAATCCTATATCATTTACCTTCCCGTTCCAAATAATTTCGATCGATTTATTAGGACCATATCCTTTGTAAAGGAATAAAAATATCCATATTCTTGTATTAACCTGTTGCTTCAGAAACCTGTTGCTTAACCTGTTGCTTTTTCCTTTTAAGTGTGTTAACAGTTAGTTATGTCATCAAACATAATGTTATAAATAAGATGATTCGATATTATAATGTTATAATAAAATAAACGAATTTAGCACGGGAAGTTTGTAACACCCGACGTTTCGGCGCTGTTGCAACCGCAGTTGTCTAGGGTAGCTGAAGAGCTGTCCATTGGTCCACGAGTCGGCCGCATACCGCTGCCGCCACTGCTTAAATTATAAGGTTGGTGGGGCGGCGGGTTCGTACCCACAATCATACGACAACTAATGAAAACGACCTAGAGTACCTCGAAACACTTGCTGATCTAATGATCGAATTTATGAAAACAGAAAAAACACAAATAACTATATTGGAGCAACACCTGAGAGAAGTCGCAAAAAAATCGAAATAATGCGAAAATACCAACGCGACCAGAAAACATCAGCAGCAAGGCAGACACAAAGAATAGCAATACAACCCCCGATTCGAGCAACCAGCTCAATACAAACACCGATACAGGCAACTAGCTCAATCCAAACACCGATACAAGCAACTAACTCAATCCAACCACCGATTCGAGCAACCAGCTCAATCCAACTACCGATACAGGCAACTAGCTCAATCCAAACACCGATACAGGCAACTAGCTCAATACAAACACTGATACAAACAACTAGCTTAATCCAACTACCGATTCAAGCAACTAGCTCAATCAAACCATCCGTTCAAATCATCGAGTGGCAAGACAACTTCCAGCAGCACACAAACGACTTCCAGAGTACAACCACACACACACACACACACACACACACACATCTCAACAGAGACACGACGTGGAACAACACGCAAATATCCTCCTGGAAGCTGACGTCGCAAAGAATAACCCAACCATCCTCACTAGGGAGAATAAAAACATACACACAACAGCAGCACCAACATTCCAACAGTCGATAGAAAATATCGGGAACACGTACAAACTGCGCCACATTCTCGACAAACATCCTAACACGGTCACAACCACGTCTCAAACGAAGCAACCAGAAAAAACGTTACAATTTCTATCAAGAATATAACGCCGCGCGAGATGCTAACGACAACCAGACAACAAAAAAAACCAGCAAGTGTCGATATCGATATTCGTCGCATTGTGCACACTACAACATGTGTCGCGCAAGCAATTAAACGAAACCCATTGCCGAAAACATTTCAACACTAAAACTTTCATAAATGAAAACTATCGTAAATGTAAAAATATATCATAAATGTAAATTTTGTAGAACTTTTCTTAGAATAATTATTATTTGATTAGAAATATTAAAAATGTGAGATATTTCAACTGTAAAGGAGAGATTTTTTCTGTTTCAAACAGCGGCTTAGATGCAAATGTGCCAGTCATCTAGAAGCATTCCGGCAGTCCCAACCAACCAGGATGGTTTCTACCTGATGTTCATTCGCGCAGTTCGTAGCTTATTTCACACCTACCATGAACTAATTTTCCGCTGTGGCCTATAGCGAGAGATAAAGGCAATAAATATCCACATGTATATACATAATAACAAAATAGCAAATATTTTATTATTTCTGGTAGACAGTAATTAAAGTAGAAAGGATGTTTATCGCATTTTCAAAGCAAAATTCCAACGCTTAGCCTTTACGGCGAGCGAATTCGTGTCGAAAACTATGACATCTGGTGTTTTATCAGTTGGTAATACATCGAATGCGGATAGCATGAAAATTGTGGCCATTTTGATGCCAAGCTCGGCAAATCTAAAACCTGAAAGAGAAATATAATTTTTGATCAAAAATCCTTGGCCTTTACTAGTAAAAATAGCAATATTATCCTACCAAGGCAAATTCTTGGTCCGCAGCCAAAAGGAATGTAGGCAAAAGACGACATTTTATGTTGATTTTCTTTGGCGAATCTCTCTGGATCAAATTTCATGGGATTTGGAAAGTGCTTTGGATCACCTTGAATCGCGAAAGTGGGGATTATGACAGCGTCCCCTTTTTTAATCTGTAAGTAAGTATTAAAATTTTATTTGTCGTTTCATAAGGATTATTACAATTTTACGCAAATCGTAATAAAAGTATGTGTTTGCAAAAATGTTGATTATATTACTAGGTAAATATTTGAGCTTTATGGTTCGTTAATATTGTACTATAAGAGTCAGATTCAGGACGCCCAAGGAACGACTAAAATTATATATACTGTTTTTTGATTACTATGACCTGTCGAAATTTAAGTATTTCCAATTGGATGGTCATCCGTTTAATGTACTAGTCCGCCATCACAAGGAATAATATATCGCTTAAGGTCGCTTTATATTGCAACTTTAGAATTACAAAACCTAGTATTGTAAAATGCATAACTGTGAAATAGCTTGTGCTAATTTTCACTTTAATAAATAGAAGTCATTGATACGTATAGTGTTACCAAGCGTCTAGAAAAAAATCTTTAATTGTGACGGGCGATACCACAGAATTTTTGGCATCTTGACACAAAAGAGAAAAATCTGGCAACATCCCCACGAACCTCCAGAGCTATTTTTTTTACACGTTTGCGGTGACAGGCGGGGGAAGAAACCCCGCCCACCACCCGGGCAGTTCTAACAACATGGGTCGTTTTATCTGCCCGGGATGTCGTGCAACGACAACCTCACGCGTACCGGAAGGGTAGCGCTTGAGGGGTGAACGAACGGAGACATGGAGGAAGATTCTCCGGGTTTCTACCCCCTCCGGCAACCCGTGAACCGTTTATTTTTTATCAAAAACTATTTACATATTGCTTACAAACTAACAAATAATTAGAAAAAAAAGTTTCACAAATAATGTTACTCTTATATACTAGATTACTGTTATTTATATCTATCGCTGGTGATTTGTGGCGATGTATCCATGTGGCGATGTGCGGCGCCGACTTACATCAATAAACAGCAGCAGGGGCGCCGTCTGGGACATCTAGACCGGGAGAACCCGCAAAAGGCACGCACCCACAGGGGCGGACGGGACGTCACGATACGATACGGGCGGCTTCGAGCGATGAAGCAGCCCACGGACAGCACCGTTAAGAGGGTGGCCCTCTTCCGGAGGGGGAGAGCCCCGCTGCCTCAGCTCCTCCCAATTGGATACCCAGTTGTCCGCAAACACCCGGAACGCACGGAAGCAAACCCCGCATCCCACGAGATCCATATACCAGATCGGCAGACTGCCGACGCACGGACCAACCGTATCCAGCATTACTGCCCGTGCGGTATCCAGCTTAGAACATGTCAAAAGCTAATTGTCGACAACAAGCAGGACGATTTCATTCACAGTTTGCTATATTTTGAATACTCTGGTTTACAAATTGCGATAAAACCGTGTGAGGCCCAGAACTTCCATTTCGGACGTTATGAGCTTCGGTAAGTCTGTCCCGTCCCCAATTACAAATTACAAATTACAAATTATTTATTGATTTCAAATTATGAGTAGATTCAACATACAAAAGTCTTAACCTAACTAGGCTGCCGCCTGTTCCAAGGTAGACAATTTATTTTAAATATCCTAAGAAATCTATAATACTATATTTATATAACTAAACAAAATCATACATAATGTAACAGAAATATCTTAATTACCTAATTAAAAATTCGTAAGGAAATGTCATGAAAATTAATATGTCGCGAGGGTTTCCGTCGTTCAGAATGAAACTCGCGATCGATGTTCGAATTGCAGTTGCCGTTTATTTTGCTCAAAATGCCGAGTACAGATTGATTAAATTCTCTTACATACTATCGCCTATATATATTACCATTGCCTTCTCTATCACAAGCCATGCTACTGAGAGATCTGGCAACGACGCGGTGAACCAGTTTATGTGCGGCCTACCACCGTAAACACCGTATCGCAGTATTTTGACAGTTCGAAATTGTGTCGAAAGAGTTGGAGACTGTTGTCGACGCTTTGTGTTTTGTGACAGTTTTTGTGGTTTTTATGTATAGTTTTGAATGTGTTTAATGTAAAATACTCCTCTTCCTATCTGCAACAACTATTTAAGGTAAATATACATCTTTTTATCGACAAATTTGCGTTAATATGTTGTTTTACATAGAAACATAACCTCAAATTGTCGTGTTCTCTGATCCTCAAAACATTCGTTATTATCGCTAATTTTACAGATTTCATTAACAGTTTTAGTTCATATCTATTAAATATTAATGGCGTAATCATTTTTTAAAAGTATCCTTTACCTTATTCAAAATAGTGATGTAAGAAGTGTGCTATGTAGTCTAACATTTTTTAATTTAAGATCTGGTATGTTTTACGTAGATTTAGATGGCTCTTGTGAAATGGGACACCCGACAAAGCATGCTTACTATTTAGTATGTAAAGTAATTGTTAATATTTTTTTAAACAACTATACTAAGCATGTAAATGACCATTCAAAAAGCAAAAAGAGCGATAAACGAAAATTAGATGTATATTCGAGTTCCCAATCAAAATCTATGTAAAAGTTATGTAATACATCTAGTAGTCTAATATGTAAGATTAATGTTCTATTACAAATTATTACTAAGGCATTTCTGTAGGTGTAGGTATGTATTATGTATTATATTACATTGTCATATATGTTGTAAGCAATAATACTGCTGATATTACAATTCATTTAATTTACAATTTTATGTAATTAAAATACTTTTTTATTGATAAATTTTATAATTTTTTATCTAACATTTTTTACTACTGTAAATTTACACTGTCGACTGTATTTGAATGTTTTAAGTAATTGATGACTATACGAATTTTACCTAACTCCACCGTTTTTTAAACAATCCAATATAAAATGAAAGTAACAATGTAAAAACCTATTTAAAATAGTATTATGTTTTTGTTATATAAATTGATTTTAATTATATGTATATATATATATATATATATATATATATATATATATATATATATATATATATATATATATATATATATATATATATATATATATATATATATATATATATATATATATATATATATATATATATATATATATATATATTGTGACCGACACGATTTCTCGGTACTTAGGATACCTAGAAATCGATGTGGTCGCTTGTTTGTAGAAACTAAAATTATAAAGAAAACATTAAATCACTTGAACGATGACATTTAATTAGTAAAAGGCAGATAACAATAAGAAAATATGAATTTTAAAGAACTCTAGAAGTGAAATCTATATTTACAACTATAATATTTGATTAAAAACTTTGAAAACAATTAAAAACTTTGGAAATTAATATTTAATACATTTCAAAAACTCTGGAATCTAGCTCAGAACAATGGGACTTTTCTCAGAGGCCGGCTGATCATGAAGGGTCAACAGTCAGACGAGTGGTAGGTAGAAAACAGCAGTAGGGTAAGTACGATAAAATTTCAGTGATAGAATGTTCTGGAAAGCGGATTCAAACTTCCCGCCTTCAGCTCTAGGTCGCGGCGACGTCACGTGGTTACGTGGCGGTGACTGGTACGATTTACGCCGTTATCGTATCGTACGGTACGGTAACGAATAGCGGCGCTGGCGATCGACCAACCCGGCTCGGGCTGATCTTCAGGAAAGCTGGAATGGGCGTATTCTTGATTTCTGGAGTTCTTCAGCTGTACCCTTGTACCCCGACCGGCTGGAACGGTTGAATTCGGGAGTACTCTTCAAAACGGCTGGAACGATTGAAGTAGGCAAGGCTCCCAGAAGTTTGCCCCATGGAAATTCTCCCCGTGGAAGTTCCTGAAATTATCCTCCACTTAGACTAGGGATTCAGGTGTTGGGGTAGGAGCGAATAAGGGAAGCAGAGACGGCACCCTGCGTTCCGAGGAAATCGAATCTCGCTTCCCCAACTCAGCCAGATAAACCCTTCAAGAAGCAATACCAAGATATAATTATCGAACGTACTCACCGAGAAATATAATGTCTAACACAACAGAGAATGAAGACCAACTCGGAACTTCCACTAACTAGCGCCACGGCTCCGATTTAAAATGCCCGGAAAACGAGTTTTTGGCGCTTCATATAGGCTCATATCAAATGTTCCAGAATTTTCTAGTTCATACTCGAACAATCGATCATATCCGGTTCACCGTTGGCTGAGTATAAATTGTGTAGCTAATTTCTAAATTTTATTAATTTAATAAAGAAGTCAAAACCGAGATTAATTTTATTATAAAAACCTTTTTGAATTTATTTATCCCCAAAATTCAATACAAGGACAGGACCACCTTGACTCTATGTCGTAAAATGGTTACTTTATTAGAAATAAGTATTTTATCAAAATAAAAATTGCTGTTTTAAAATATTCAATGTTTTATTTATTTTGCATTTTAATAACCCAATCCCATAGCAATTTATCGCATAAATTATAATAAATTATTAAATATTAAGTCGCTGATTTCGACTCTTGCGGTTGGTAGACGAAATTCGGTTGTATGGAATTGGCAAAACTGCATATATGTCAAACGATCGGTGTCAGTGTCGTGAAACAACAACAATGGCGAGGATTGGGACTCAACACGCGATAAATTATGGAAATTCTGTATTTAATTTACAGAAATCGCGTGACAATCTCCCCTCCCGACAAAAAAAATTTCGGTGGAACGAAAATTTTTTATTAACTGTGAGTAATTGTGTTCATTAACAACGCTACAGATTTTGTCATGCACACGCGGACATTTAACCTAACTTACGAGACCGTGTAATATCATTAAATTCAGTTGAAATCTCTAGTAAATGGATGAAAATGTTCCTTAAAATCATTAAAATTGAAGTAAAAGCATTGATAAGCTTCGCACAGATGAATTTAAAAAGACTTTTTGGTTTCCATTTGTCTAAAATCAGAGTTAGACTTTTTTCGAACCCACGCTCTGACTGAACTAGCCATCAATAGTATTGTAGAAATAATCAGAGTATACCACAATAGAAATATCAGAGTATTTCACTAGTGCAATCTTGCGGAATGCTTTTTTTTTTTATCAATAATTAGTGCTAAAGATATAACCTTTCAAACATCGCGTCCAAACTTCTCATTCATTCTTCCACATTCAAGTGCCCGTGACGACATCTAGCGCCACTTGCAATACCAAAAATTGCCGTAGTCCCAATGTACAGAGAATACAAGCCCTCTCTTGAAGCTTACAAAACTTTGATTAATGATATGGAAAAAAATATTGTGTGACTAGAATTAATATCTGAATTTAACAAGTACAACGGGAAAGAAAAAAAATACAAGAAAAAAAATTACGAAAAGAAATTTTCGAATAAACAACTACGGAGTTTCTCCTAGCGCTGCATCCTCAGAACTGAAACCTGGTAACTTGAAGTCCTTGGAATGATATGTTCCAGGGAGTAATTTTCCGTCTAAAGTCTCTAGTTTAAAAACTGTCTCCGACAGCTTTTCAGCAATCCGAAATCTCTCATAATTAGGTGCAAGTTTAGCGGAGAAACCTTTTCCCTTATTAGAAAGAAATCTTGTTTTTTTCCAAATGATATTTCCTTTATTTAAATCAGGGGGGCGTCGACCTTTGTCATAAATGATTTTATTTTTAGCATGCTGCTTATCTAGATTTGTCCTCACTTGCTTGAAAATTCTTCCTAGGCACCCAACTCTGTCAAGACGCTCGTCTTCCTCCGGAGATAGAATGACTTCCTGCGCCTCGGTCGAAGTCATCGATGAATAAATTTCTCCTGACGACACCAGATTTCGACCGAAAACGAGGAAGTTTGGAGTGAAACCGCTGGCCTCAGAACGCGCCGAGTTCATGGCGAATTGGAACTCGGAAATATGAGAATCCCAAGACTTGTGGTTGTGTTCAACAAAAGCAGAAAGCATCTGATTCAAGGTACGATTATATCTCTCCACGGCGTTCACTTGCGGAGTATGATATGGCGTGTTAAAAATTTTTGGAATTTTAAATTCTTCGAAGAAATTCCTCATTTCTTTCGAAACGAATGGTTTCCCATTATCAGTAAGGACCACTCTTGGGACACCGTGAGTTAAAAAGACCTTTTCCCTAATTAAAGGAATCATTATCGCCGAAGTGGCTTCTTTAATTGGAATTACAATAGAATACTTGCTGAAACAACAGGTTATCAACAAAATGTACTTATTTTTATACTTAGTCATAGGCATGGGGCCGTGTGTATCTAAGGCAATATACTCGAACGGACGACTACAACGTTTTGGAGAGTTCATTAAACCCAATGGAGGACTAGTGTTATGTTTAGTCGCTAAACAGACCTCACAATTCGAGACATAATTGACCACGGACTGGAACAACGCGGGCCAATAATAATGTTGTCGAATGCGATGGTAGGTCTTATAGATTCCGAAATGACCGGCTATTGGTTGGTCATGATATGCTTTTAAGATCCTAGACTGATCTTCTTTCGTGACCACTTTTTTCCATCTAAATTCCGGGTCACTATCTCCGTCTGCCTTACTGTAGCGATACAATTTACCATCGATAAGACACATATTCGGGTACGATTGCGGATTATCACGGACGCCGTTGAATTGTTTTTCATACCATTCATCTCTCGTTTCAGGAATTGATACTACCGCGGCCAGGAGAGGGGCACGCGATAGTGCATCTGGCACCACCTGCTCACTGCCTTTTCTGTGGAGAATTTTAAAATTGTATGGCGATAAACGTATGCCCCATCTCGCTAAACGACCTGTTGGAGACTGAAGACTTAAAAACCATCGTAAGGAGGAGTGGTCTGTCAATATTTCAAATTCTTCCCCTGTATCTAAGTAACATCTCCAACGCTCAACAGCATGAATTACCGCGAGAGCCTCACGTTCGCATGCACTATAATTCCTTTCAGCTGCCGTCAGGGTTTTGCTAGTGAACGCCACAGGTTTTTCGAGTTCACCATCTCCTTGCGTTAAAACTGCGCCGTACCGTACGCAGAAGCGTCGGTATACACGCGAAAAGGGCGATTATAATCCGGACATGAAAGAACTGGGGCTGATGAAATTCCCACTTTCAGGTTTTTGAAAGCCTCTTCGGCTTCTGCAGTCCAAGAGAATCTAGGCGTACCTACTTTAGTTGCCGTTAATTTTGTCAAAGGAGCCGCCCTTGTGGCGAAATCCTTTATGAATCGACGATACCAGGACGCAAGACCCAAAAAACGACGCACTTCCTTTCGAAACTTCGGTGTCGGAAAGGCGGTGATGGCCGATACTTTTGTCGGGTCAACTCTTAACCCAAACCGATCAACAACGTGTCCTAAGTATTTAAGTTCCGACCTAAAGAACTGACATTTGTCGAAGTTAATCGAAAGGTTTCCGAACTTTAATTGTTCCAGAACTCGAGTTAGCAAGGATGCATGCTCCTCGAACGTACTTCCTGTTATGATTATATCGTCTAGGTACACAAACACCTTCCTATCAAATACCTGACCTATCAATTTGTCCATCAGGGCCTGGAAAACTCCAGGGCTGTTGCACGTGCCAAATGCGCAGCATTTCCACTGGAATGAATTACGAAACGGCACAGTGAACGCTGTCTTGGAACGTGAGGATTCGGAGATTGGGACTTGCCAAAATGCTGAGCTCAAGTCTATCGATGATAAAAACTTAGAGCTCCCTAAGCTATCCAATATCTCCGATATGTTCGGCAACCCGTAAGCATATTTTTTCGTGACGCTATTCAGTTTTCTGGAATCAAGGCAAAAACGCCACGAACCATCCTTCTTAGGGACCATTAGAATCGGGTTGTTCCATTCTGATATTGCAGGCTCGATCAGATCCAATTCTAACAACCTGTCAACCTCAGCATTTAAGGCTGCTAACTTGGCAGGTGGCAATCGGTAATTCCTTTCTTTAATCGGCAAGGCATCCCCTGTATCAATGTGATGAACAACCAGACTGGTACGACCTAGGCCAATTTTATCAGACGAAATGTCCTTAAATTGTCCTATAATATTGTCTGCTAAAAGACGCTGTTCGATATTCAAATACTCGTAATCAGTAATAACTGGCTCCGAAATCTTACACGTATACGTGTCCGTATTAACTGATGACTGTAGAAAGTCTAAGTTATTCGGTAACAGCCCAAAATGTTGCCAAATATCTATACCCAAAATTAATGGAATTTCAATTGAAGGAAATATATAAAAAACACACAATTTATTGATCCCCTTAATTGTTATAGGTAAATGTAATTTCCCTATACAAAACGATTTTTCCCCATTTGCAGACGTCACCGCGAATGTGGAACATTTCTCCAATTGAAATCCTTGATTAATTAAATCTAAATGGACATTAGCCCCAATAATGTTCAATGAAGAACCGCTATCTAATAAACCGAGAAGCTTGAGATTGCCAAAGTTAAGTTCTAAATATAATAAGTTTCCGGCGCTACTTGGCTGGTTAATAGAACAATTTAATTGCACAGGCTCATTCCAGGAACTAGGAATCCGTTTATCAACGACTAAAGACTTTTCCGCGGTAGACATGGAACCTTTCCTAATCATTTTCCTAGTACTCATCCTATTGCAATGAAAACTCTTATTTTGGAAAGTAGCGCCTAAGACGAGTTTTTTGAATTATTCGTATTGTGAACGTCACTAATGACCTCCTTTGACTTGCAGTTGGTGCACGTAGGCCGCTTTTGACCAGGTGCCTTGCAACGAAAGCACATGATCTCCTTCCGACGCGGGCATTGAAAATGGCTATGTTCATCCGTATCGCATCTCAAACAAGGGCGATTCGGAGCGAACGAACGCACAGTATTGACACGTGAGTTAAATTTAGCATAATTATTATTACTATTTTTGACATGAGCAGGCGCAACGTCTGCTGGGAAAGAATTTTCTCCGCTTTTATGTTGCGGAGCCGAAGAAACGAAATCTGCGGGCGTTTCGCTGAAAAATTTCGACCGCATATGATTTAGCTCTAAACGTTCACAAAACGATTGCAGTTTGGCTACCGAATCCAATTCATTCAAACCGAATTGGTTTGAGTATACCGGCCTGACATTATGGAGTAATATTTCCAGCTTTTGCTCTTCTGACATTGGCCTGGCTAACCGACCGAATAGTATTGTCATTTCTGCGAAATAATCAGAAACAGATTCTGTTTTTCCTTGAGTACGCGCAAATATTTGTTTCGACAATCTATATGAGTAATCTATGGGTACGAATTTTTGTTTCAGAAGCTGACAAAATTCATCCCATGAATTCAACGTGCTACGGATTTGTCTAAAGTACTTCAAGGCGTCTCCGCTAAGAATTTCTGGAATGCCACGCATCAGAGCGCTGTCCGATATGCAACGACTCGCTGCTAACTCATTTACCCGCTCAATAAAATCAAATACACAGGACTTGCCATCGTAGGAAACTGGAAGCTTCGATAAATTCATCGGCCTGCTACTATCCTGAGTCATTGAAGAAAAATTTGGAACATCTACATTACGGGATATCGCTGCGTTATTATAATTATTAACGCCTAAATCGCTACCGCTTTTGTCAGCGTCCAATGATAATTTATTTAAATTAGGTATTTCTGACTGTGCCATAACGGTGGAATCTAAATTGTCTGCACCGAAATCGAACGGAGGGCCTGAAATTGATTTCGCTGGTTGTATTGTAAACTCATTCCATGAATCTTGAACAAACTCCCATATTGTTATAAGAAAGTCAGGTGTTCCTGTCATGATATTGAACCTACGCGATATTGCATTGTAATTTTCTTCAAAAATTTGAATATTAACACTCGCATTATCGGTTTTTAACGATTTAATATCGGTTTTCAGCCTAATCAAGGATTTATATATATCACTTTCCCATTCAGGTTTAAACTCGCAAGCGGTCGCCGGCTCTATTTGAATTAATGATTTTAAAATTTCTCTATTTTTCTCTACCGTATCTTTGGGAACTTCACCCCGTATTATAATTTCGAAATCCAGTTCTGCTTTGCGTAAAAGTTTAATTTTTAACGACATTTTTGGTGGTGTTACGTTCGACACTTATAAAAGGCAATTACTCCCTGAAAGGAAACCCACCAAGCTAGGAGAACGAAAAACGACTCACCCAATGCAGACTGTCGAATCGACTTGAAGGAACCTATCTGGAAAAAGAGGAACGGAAGGAATATTTTATTGTACCATAATACCCTTGCTGTAATTCGATTGCATGTAATTATATTTAATTATACTGTATATAGTTTGTAGAAAATAGAATAGAATATGTTGTAGAATTAGCCTTTAAAATAGGATTACTTTTGCTGTGCGTAGTTTATAATTTGATTATTTGTAAAAATTAGAATGTAGAAAAATAGATTTGTAAAAGATTAGATTAGATTTGATTTGATTAGTTAGTCTACCACTCCTGAGATTGACCGATTATGAAATACTTAAACACGTTGTAGGCGCCAATTGTGACCGACACGATTTCTAGGTATCCTAAGTACCGAGAAATCGTGTCGGTCACAATTGCCCCACGTTGGGCGCCAATTGTGACCGACACGATTTCTCGGTACTTAGGATACCTAGAAATCGATGTGGTCGCTTGTTTGTAGAAACTAAAATTATAAAGAAAACATTAAATCACTTGAACGATGACATTTAATTAGTAAAAGGCAGATAACAATAAGAAAATATGAATTTTAAAGAACTCTAGAAGTGAAATCTATATTTACAACTATAATATTTGATTAAAAACTTTGAAAACAATTAAAAACTTTGGAAATTAATATTTAATACATTTCAAAAACTCTGGAATCTAGCTCAGAACAATGGGACTTTTCTCAGAGGCCGGCTGATCATGAAGGGTCAACAGTCAGACGAGTGGTAGGTAGAAAACAGCAGTAGGGTAAGTACGATAAAATTTCAGTGATAGAATGTTCTGGAAAGCGGATTCAAACTTCCCGCCTTCAGCTCTAGGTCGCGGCGACGTCACGTGGTTACGTGGCGGTGACTGGTACGATTTACGCCGTTATCGTATCGTACGGTACGGTAACGAATAGCGGCGCTGGCGATCGACCAACCCGGCTCGGGCTGATCTTCAGGAAAGCTGGAATGGGCGTATTCTTGATTTCTGGAGTTCTTCAGCTGTACCCTTGTACCCCGACCGGCTGGAACGGTTGAATTCGGGAGTACTCTTCAAAACGGCTGGAACGATTGAAGTAGGCAAGGCTCCCAGAAGTTTGCCCCGTGGAAATTCTCCCCGTGGAAGTTCCTGAAATTATCCTCCACTTAGACTAGGGATTCAGGTGTTGGGGTAGGAGCGAATAAGGGAAGCAGAGACGGCACCCTGCGTTCCGAGGAAATCGAATCTCGCTTCCCCAACTCAGCCAGATAAACCCTTCAAGAAGCAATACCAAGATATAATTATCGAACGTACTCACCGAGAAATATAATGTCTAACACAACAGAGAATGAAGACCAACTCGGAACTTCCACTAACTAGCGCCACGGCTCCGATTTAAAATGCCCGGAAAACGAGTTTTTGGCGCTTCATATAGGCTCATATCAAATGTTCCAGAATTTTCTAGTTCATACTCGAACAATCGATCATATCCGGTTCACCGTTTGCTGAGTATAAATTGTGTAGCTAATTTCTAAATTTTATAACTTTAATAAAGAAGTCAAAACCGAGATTAATTTTATTATAAAAACCTTTTTGAATTTATTTATCCCCAAAATTCAATACAAGGACAGGACCACCTTGACTCTATGTCGTAAAATGGTTACTTTATTAGAAATAAGTATTTTATCAAAATAAAAATTGCTGTTTTAAAATATTCAATGTTTTATTTATTTTGCATTTTAATAACCCAATCCCATAGCAATTTATCGCATAAATTATAATAAATTATTAAATATTAAGTCGCTGATTTCGACTCTTGCGGTTGGTAGACGAAATTCGGTTGTATGGAATTGGCAAAACTGCATATATGTCAAACGATCGGTGTCAGTGTCGTGAAACAACAACAATGGCGAGGATTGGGACTCAACACGCGATAAATTATGGAAATTCTGTATTTAATTTACAGAAATCGCGTGACAATATATATATATATATATATATATATATATATATATATATATATATATATATATATATATATATATATATATATATATATATATATATATATATATATATATATATATATATATATATATATATATATATATATATATATATATATATATATATATATATATATATATATATATATATATATATATATATATATGTATATATATATATATATATATATATATATATACATATATATATATATAAAAATATATACATATATACATATATATATATATATATATATATATATATATATATATATATATATATATATATATATATATATATATATATATATATATATATATATATATATATATATATATATATATATATATATATATATATATATATATATATATATATATATATATATATATATATATATATATATATATATATATATATATATATATATACCTATAAAGGATGATGTTTTTATTTAAAATAAAATTAGTAAAAGCTACTTATGTATATGTGTATATGTGTATATATATATATATATATATATATATATATATATATATATATATATATATATATATATATATATATATATATATATATATATATATATATATATATATATATATATATATATATATATATATATATATATATATATATATATATATATATATATACACATATACACATATACATAAGTAGCTTTTACTAATTTTATTTTAAATAAAAACATCATCCTTTATAGGTATATATATATAATATATATATATATATACCTTTATAGGTATATATATATAATATATATATATATAGTAGTGGAATTAAGTGTGGACACTTTTTAAAATTTCTTGTAATTTGTTGTTTGACTGTATATAAAAACAACTTTTTGGTTATACAACCCTTCTAAATATTTTTTTTCGTATTCCTTGTGTTATATTTTATTAATAAACATGCCATATGGTTATTAAGATATAGAAGAAAAAATATAGAAGCTATTTAAGAGAACCTAAAGTATTCTAGAGTAATCGTCTTCCAAAGAACGAAATTTGTAGAATAAGGTTTTTAAGCTGTGGCAACATTACAATGTTATTTGTTCAGTCTAAGCCAATCACAAAGCACGTGGGATTGTCACGTGCTCCAATCAGGACACTTTAGGATGTAAGAGGATTGGTTTTGCAATTCTATTAGTCAGCCATTGCCTGCATTAAAGTGAGGTTGTTTTTCGCGTGTGTTGAAGTGCAGTCAGAGTGCTTTTTAGTTCTCATATTATTGAAAATGGCTCTTACGAATCCAAAACGTGCTGATTGATCACCCGGAAAGAGAAGCAGAGCTGTAACACTACGCGAAGTAGGATACACATACGAAGATATCGCAAAAAGATTGGGTGAAGGAGCTACCAAGTCTGGAGTAAGAAAGGTTTGCCAACGCTTTAAGAAGAACAAAACAACAAGAACTGCTCTAAAATCCAGCCAAAAGCCAAAGGTGACCGCCGTCAAACATACAAAGACATTAACAAGGTCCTTAAAACTTCTGGACTTGATATTACTGACAGAACAGTTAGGAAGAAATTATGAAAAAATGGATTACGAGCAAGAATGCCTCGAAAAAGCTATACCTTAACATATAACAAAGCCAAAAACCTCTGGGCTGGGCAGCAACATATAAGGAGTGGACCCCAGAAGACTGAAAAAAAGTAATTTGCAGTGATGAGACAAAAATTTCCATTTTTGGAAGTGATGGAATCAGGTTTGTTCGTCGGCGACAAGGTGAAGACATGCTACCACTGCGACTATGAAACATCCAGTGAGTGTATGGTGTGGTGTTGTATGACAAGAGATGGTGTTGGACGACTGGAAGTGGTAGAAGATACAATTACAGCTAAAAAGTACCAATATATGATTCTGGAGCCAAAATTATTGTCCAGCATCGATGACTTGTTCGAGGAAGACCGTAGTCGATGCATCTTCCAGCAGGATGGAGCCCCATGCCACACAGCAAAACGAGCATGAAATGGTTACAGGACCACCACATTAATGTTCTGCCTTGGCCAGGATTAAAATCCAATTGAAAATCTCTGGTCAAGGCTTAAAATACTGGTTTCTCGTCGCAGACCCAATAAAAAACGAAAATTAATTGAAGCAATATTCAAGCATGGTTCCATGTCATCACACCTGAAGATTTACCACGTTTGATGGATTTTATGCCACGAAGGCTAGAGCAAGTTATTAAATTAAAAGGATTCCCAATAAAATATTAAAATTAAATGTAAATTTTTTAATATTTAATATAATCAATATATAATATAAGTTTTGTTAAAAAATCGGGTGTCATTGTTTTATTCGGCATTTTTATGATTTATTCCAAAAGATGATGTCTATAAATACAAAATATAACAGTATAATATATTGTCACTTGAATTAGCTAAAAAAATTACAGTTAAACATTAAAATTATTTTTTAATGGATGAATGAATATCGCATACCAACAATTTATAAAAAGTGTCCACACTTATTTCCACTACTGTTTCCACACTTATTTCCACTATATATATATATATATATATATATATATATATATATATATATATATATATATATATATATATATATATATATATATATATATATATATATATATATATATATATATATATATATATTATATATATATATATATATATATATATATATATATATATATATATATATATATATATATATATATATATGCATTCACGGAAACACGTACATATATCACTATGGCAACGTTTCGACGCCATAAGTCTGCTATGATATGGATAAACACGCATCTTATATGCTCCTATCTCTTTCTATTCGGTGAACGCATTCACTCACAGCCTGCCTTCGCACTCCCTTTCTCTTTTTCTATTCCCTCTGTGTTAAACACTTACACTGTGATATCCTACTGCACAGAGAAAAATATAACGATGGAATACACGGAAATAAGCATGTTTCAACAAGGACTACGGATGTTAAGTAGACTGTGGTCCATACGTATGAATTAACATGTTGCGTAACGGTGATGGCGTGACGGTAGTTACTGTGTCGTAATGTTAAAATATAATGGTATTTCATTACGTCGCTAACTTGGGATCTCGCTTCTAACATGACAGTATGCTGTAATTTACGTACGGTTATAGTCTGACACATGAATCATATTGAAACTACAGTGTATTGTTATTTTCGTACTAACCGTAAGGAAAATTTCGATACATATAATCGAGTAATGGAACAGATATAAATAAACAGACTTTATATTGATAGAGATATGTATATACATACATTTATATATATATATATATATATATATATATATATATATATATATATATATATATATATATATATATATATATATATATATATATATATATTATAACGAATTTCGTTAAATTTATATCTTTGTTTTAAATTTCCTTTCTATGGCACCTTTTTTGTTTTATAAAATGTTTATCAAGGTTTGTTTCTTGGCTGAAACAAATGCCTATTAATTCCGCTAGATGTCCATAGTGGGTGAAATATTCTATTTAATTGTTGACAGACAGCTGGGGGTACTTTTCGGGAGAGAAAAAAAGGCGCTTCATCGAATTGTACGTGTGGGCTGCGGCATTTTAAATATAAAAATCAGTTTCGGCATAAAATCGGTGTTAAACCTTGTTAAAAATATAACTGCGGAGTTAGTGCCAGTTCTCCAGTTGTTCGTGAAAAAGTCCAGGAATATCTGTGAGTTGTTTATCCGTTTTTTCCATATTTTTGAGTAGTGCGAAATTTCGAGCGGTCACTCATGTAATTTTGGGTGATTTCGCAGGGCATTTATCTTGGGCTGGAGAACAGCTCTAAAATCTTTGAGCTCTGCCTTCGACCAGCCATTTGACTCCCAGGCCCGGCTTTTTCGCAGTAGGTTTTGGGCCGAGGGAACTGAATTTCCGCGACGAAGTCCGGTATTACGCTGTCGGAAGTAGAACCCGTATTTGTGGTATATTTTTTCGTATTGCTGCCAACCATTCCGGAAGTTGCCGTTTTTTTGTAATATGTACACTTTAGGTCTTCTAGTATGTGCACTAGGCCTCGTATAAATAATGTTTTTTTAATAAATACCAGAAAGAAACACTGATTGATTTTAATTTACCTTCTCACGACCCGTGTATTTGATTGTCTTTTTGCTCAAGCTAGCTTATAGTCTTTCCGGCGCCCAATTCTAAATTTATATTGTTTTTTTGATATTGTAACCCTTGCAGTTATCCTGCAAGAAGGCTACATAAATGGCCACCCAACTTTAGGGCCAGAAAATCAGTTTTTCCTTCTTTTTTATTATAATTTGTAAACTTGCTTTGTAGTTTTTAAATCAAAACGTTATGCTATTTTCTTCCTTAATTTTTCTGTTATATATTTTTCGGAAAAATCGTTTTACGGTAACAATAAATGCATTGGTATGTTTAATTATATATAAATGTCATTGTTTATAAATGTATACAATTGTATACATTGTATTTAGATGCCTTTCGAATGGTATTCTGTAAGTTAACATATGTATTATGATGTAACATTTTTATTATACTTTTGTTTGTTTATGGATATGTGCTTTTTAGAAAATGTGTCCTAATTAATATAACATTGCAATAATTGCTCGATACATTTCATTTTGTTTGCATATTTGCACATTGTTTTTTTTGCCTTTTTTTTGCACATCATCTTTTAAGTGGTTTTTTGTTTTGTCTTTCTTATTGTGTCTTTGATTATATAATTTTATTTTTAATTTAATCAATATGTCGATCCCTTTGATATCATTTTCACTTTTAGATAAATCTGAACTAGAATATGAGGTTTTGATCAGAGGCGAGAAACCTGAACTTACTGTGCCTTTACTTAGGAAACAGATGGCTTTACTCTCGAAGTCACATCCCATAGGTTCTATTAAAAATACCGTCTTCGCGGTGGATTCAGAACTCGAGATTTGCTCCTCAAAACTAGCTGCGTTGGTAAAAGAAGAGTCCGCCGAATCTGATAGTAAGCTTGTTGACAAACGGGTGAGTTCTAAAACTGCTCATATTTTCCACAGATTAAACAGAATTACTCCTGAAAATCTTTCACAGGCAAAATCTTTAATGGAATTAAAAGATATTGTTTCTTCGCTGTTTTTGAAATTGGTTTACCGAGATGTTGGAAGGCGTTCTCCTTCGCCGCAGCGTAGTGAACCAAGTTCATTTTCAATTCCTACTGTTTCTATTACAGAAGCTAATGTTTCGGAAGATAGCATGCACCGAAGTGGCACTGTTGCTCCGGATAATACATATAGCAGCCGATGTGATAATTTCACTGAGGGAAGTAGGTATATGGATTCTCTCAGACCATTGGACTTAGGGTTAAAATTTGATGGAAAAGGTTGTGTGTTTGATTTTTTAGAACAGTTAGAAGAGATTGCTTTCGCAAGAAATATTTCACATGATCGTCTTTTACGTTCAGGTTATGAATTATTTTCGGGTAACGGATTGCTTTGGTTCCGTGGAAATGCTCCCACTTGCAAAGATTGGTCTTCACTGGTATGTAAACTAAAAAAAGATTTTTCGAAGACAGATTTCCAATACAATTTAAGGGAATTTTTAAGGTCTCGTCGACAAAAAGTTGATGAACCCATGCATATTTTTGTGCCTATCATGGAGAAACTTTTCAGTAGGTTATCTGCCCCTTTGTCAGTAGCAGAGAAACTTGAAATTTATCGTCATAATATTCGTCCTTTTTATCTTCGTCAATTAGCGTCTAGACCTGTTACGTCGATTGCACAGTTGTTGTCTTTTGGTAGAGAAGTTGAAGATTTACAAGATTTAGCAAAAGCTTTCTCAACTCCTTCATGCTCGTATCGTACAGAGAACTCTGATGACTCCGATAGCGTGTTAGCGGTCGCTGCAGTTTCATCTTGTTCCTACTGTAAAAAGTCGACTCATACTTCCGAAAGATGTTTCAAAAGACCCAGGGATGCAAAGTCAATTAGGTGTTATTCCTGCAATAAACCTGGATTTACAAAAAGGACCTGTCCTGATTGTAATTCGTCGGATGGAAAGCTTGTTGTCGATTTGCCTTCGTCAAAAAACTGACAACTCGAGACTGCTATACGGCTTTTTTGGAAGCAGCCTCGGTTTATTTTTCTAAACATAGGGATTCGTTTCGTCCATATTTAGAAATCGATTTAGGTGATATTAAGGTTTGTGGTTTGCTTGACTCTGGTTCTTCTGTGTCCATTCTAGGTGCAAAAGCACACCTTAAGTTACTCAAATTAGGTTATTCTATACATTCTCTTGACGATATTACTCTTAATACAGCCAATTCATCTAGGGTTAAAGTACTAGGTTACATGTACCTTCCTTTTAAATTTAACAATATTTGTCATGTTATTAAAACGTTGGTTGCTCCTGATATATCTTCACCATTAATTTTGGGTGTTGACTTTTTTAAATCTTTTAAATTGGCACCAGATTTAGTAAACTTGATCAAGAATAATACTGCTGATAACTCTTCATTTTTGGACTCTGTTAATGAACTTTGTGTTATTCAGGATTTTGATAATTTGTCTGAAGAACAAAGGTCGCTTGCGGCTGTTGTTCTCAAACAGTTCCACGAGATTTCGACAGAAGTCAGAGGTTTAGGTCGCACTTCGCTCATTAAGCTTACCATCGACACTGGTACCGTTGCGCCTATAAAGCAAAGATACTACCCTCTTTCTCCTGCTCGTTTAGCTGTATTAAACTCGGAAATTGATAGATTGTTAGAACTTAAAATAATTGAACCTAGTGTTAGTTCGTGGAATAGTCCCACTTTGTTTGTGCCCAAACCTGATGGTTCTTTGCGCTTTTGTTTGGATAGCAGGAAGCTCAATTCTGTGACCCGTACAGATGCTTATCCGCTTCCTTATATTTCCTCGATATTGGATAACCTCAGGGGTGCAAAATTTTTGTCGTCTATCGATCTTAGCATGGCATTTTTTCAATTACCTTTGGAAGATTCGTCAAAGGAAAAAACTGCATTTACTGTTCCTGCCCGCGGAATGTTTCATTTTACGGTCGCCGCTTTCGGGTTATGCAACAGTCCCGCCACAATGCAGAAACTTGCTGACAGACTATTTGATCCTAGTTTCAATAATAAGGTTTTTGTATATTTGGACGACATAATCGTCATTAGTTCAACCTTTGAGGAACATTTGTCCTTGCTGAATCGCGTTTACGAACGCTTAAAATTGGCCAATCTTTCGATCAATGGAAGTAAATGTAAATTTTTCCGGAAGGAGTTGAAGTATCTTGGATATGTGGTCGACGAACGTGGTCTTCGTACCGATCCCGAAAAAGTTAAGTCAATTTTGGAATTTCCAACTCCTACCAATCCCAAACAAGTCAAGATGTTCTTAGGAACCGCAGGTTGGTATCGGCGTTTTATTCGCAATTTTTCTTCTATTGCCGCTCCTCTATCCCGTCTTACCAGTACTAGAAAGGATTCACCTCCATTTATTTGGTCGGATTTGGCAGAAGAAGCATTCCAACAGTTAAAAACTGCTTTAGTTACTAGTCCTGTGCTTTCATGTCCAAACTTTGAGTTACCATTTTCTATTCATTGCGATGCTTCAGCGTATGGCTTAGGTGGTATGTTGACCCAGAATTTTGAAGGAGTAGATCATCCTATTGCTTACTGCAGTAGAACTTTATCTTCCGTTGAATGTCGTTACTCAGCCACAGAACGTGAAGCTTTAGCTGTGATTTTCACTTTGGAACATTTTCGTCCTTATTATGATGGTGGTTCAAAAGTTACGATTTATACGGACCACTCAAGTTTAAAATGGTTTCTTAAGTTACAGAACCCGACTGGTCGATTAGCTCGATGGGGTCTCCGTTTAGCTCAGTTTAATTTTGAAATTCTTCACCGTCGCGGTATTGATAATGTAGTTCCAGATGCGCTTTCTCGGATGTTACCTGTCAATGCCATATCAACTAATTCCGATTCTTGGTATACAAAATTATTTAACGGCGTTTCGTCAAACCCTGGTGGACATCCTAATTTTAGTATTAAAGATGGACGTTTATTCCGTTATTGTAAAAGCAAATATCGTTTGACAAACTCTTTCGATTGGAAACTAGTCGTTCCTTTAACTGAAAGAGAAGCGTTAATTAAAGATTGCCATGACTCTGAGTTTTCTCTGCATTTTGGCATTTTCAAAACGCATAAGAAGTTGTGCTTACGATTCTATTGGCCTTCTATGCATGCTGACGTAACCAAGTACGTTAATCGATGTGAGAAATGTCAGGCGTACAAAGTTCCGAATAGGTCACCTTTTGGATTGCTTGGAAGTCCGAAAGTCTGTGAACGTCCCTTTCAAACTATTAGCACAGATTTGTTAGGTCCTTATCCTATGACGCGTAATAAATTTATGCATATTCTTGTCGTCACTTGTTGCTTTTCAAAATATTGCTTGTTATTTCCGTTAAGAAGGGCTGTTGCATCATCCATTTGTAGACATATGGAAAATGATGTATTTCTTAAGTACGGAGTTCCTCATACTGTTATCGCTGATAACGGAAAGCAGTTCGCTAGCAAAGATTTTCGTGACTTGATGTCTAAATACAGCGTTCCTAATTTTCAATTGTCTCCTTTGTACACTCCTCAGTTTAATACTACTGAAAGACAGAATAGGACTATCGTAACCGCGCTGGCAGTTTTTACTGATACTGACCATCGAGGTTGGGATTTACTCCTCCCTAAGATTCAATTTGGGATTAATTCTGCCGTTTGTGAGTCTACCGGATTTAGTCCACATTTTCTAGCCCATGGCCAAGAACCAGTATTGTGTGGTACTTTTTATTCGCAAGATCCTGTTCTCCAAAAGGATGTAATTTTTGGAAATAGGTCGGATTTCGCGCAAGACTTAGGGGAACTTGAGAATATTTTCCAAAAAGTTCGTTCCCGGTTGATTGATTCTCACGCGACCAATAAAAAATATTATGATCGTAAACGAAGAAACTTAGACTGTAATGTAGGGGATATTGTATGGAAGAAATCGTATCCACAAAGTAATGCTGGCACATATTTTTCTGCCAAGTTTGCTCCTAAATTCGTTAAATGTAAAATTATTCGTAAATATTCTTCTTTGGTTTATGATTTAGCCGATATGAATGGAAAATTTCTAGGAAAATGGCATGCAAAAGACTTGAAATTGGATTATAAACCTCAGTCTGATGCTTAAAACCGCCTTGTTATCTTTTAATCTTCGTGGGTTCGATGGTTTCATTTAGTCTTCAGAATATGAGTTCAGTAATTGCGTTGTTCATTCTTAAATTATGTTCAATGCAGTGTAGCGTGTAAGGTCCGCAGCGTGATTTATAATATCACGTTTTGGTAGTAAGTACTTGATGAAAGTTTGTTGTATGTATGTAAGTGAATGTTGATGCATGAGTCTGCAACTGGAATTCTCATTATTCTTCGAACATGCATAGTGTATAGGAAAGTTTGCAGTTTATCATTTTCGTTGGGTTACTTACCAGATTGAGCTTTGTCTCATTGTAACTGCTCAAACTTCTGTATTGGCTCTGCTGTTTCTGTATCACTCGACATTGCATAACCCGACTAAACTGTGATTTCTCATCGTTCTTCTCGAACATTTACGAGCTATTTGTTGAAATTTTTGTTGCTTTTGCCTTTTTTCTTGTTTTTAATGCATTGAGGGCAATGCAATTCGTTTCCTGTTTACGTTATTTACCAGGTCACTCTTTTAGAAGGGGGGCTATAACGAATTTCGTTAAATTTATATCTTTGTTTTAAATTTCCTTTCTATGGCACCTTTTTTGTTTTATAAAATGTTTATCAAGGTTTGTTTCTTGGCTGAAACAAATGCCTATTAATTCCGCTAGATGTCCATAGTGGGTGAAATATTCTATTTAATTGTTGACAGACAGCTGGGGGTACTTTTCGGGAGAGAAAAAAAGGCGCTTCATCGAATTGTACGTGTGGGCTGCGGCATTTTAAATATAAAAATCAGTTTCGGCATAAAATCGGTGTTAAACCTTGTTAAAAATATAACTGCGGAGTTAGTGCCAGTTCTCCAGTTGTTCGTGAAAAAGTCCAGGAATATCTGTGAGTTGTTTATCCGTTTTTTCCATATTTTTGAGTAGTGCGAAATTTCGAGCGGTCACTCATGTAATTTTGGGTGATTTCGCAGGGCATTTATCTTGGGCTGGAGAACAGCTCTAAAATCTTTGAGCTCTGCCTTCGACCAGCCATTTGACTCCCAGGCCCGGCTTTTTCGCAGTAGGTTTTGGGCCGAGGGAACTGAATTTCCGCGACGAAGTCCGGTATTACGCTGTCGGAAGTAGAACCCGTATTTGTTGTATATTTTTTCGTATTGCTGCCAACCATTCCGGAAGTTGCCGTTTTTTTGTAATATGTACACTTTAGGTCTTCTAGTATGTGCACTAGGCCTCGTATAAATAATGTTTTTTTAATAAATACCAGAAAGAAACACTGATTGATTTTAATTTACCTTCTCACGACCCGTGTATTTGATTGTCTTTTTGCTCAAGCTAGCTTATAGTCTTTCCGGCGCCCAATTCTAAATTTATATTGTTTTTTTGATATTGTAACCCTTGCAGTTATCCTGCAAGAAGGCTACAATATATATATATATATATATATATATATATATATATATATATATATATATATATATATATATATATATATATATATATATATATATATATATATATATATATATATATATATATATATATATATATATATATATATATATATATATATATATATATATATATATATATATATATATATATATATATCTATATATATATATATATATATATATATATATATATATATATATATATATATATATATATATATATATATATATATATATATATATATATATATATATATATATATATATATATATATATATATATATATATATATATATATATATATATATATATATATATATATATATATATATATATATATATATATATATATATATATATATATATATATATATATATATATATATATATATATATATATATATATATATATATATATATATATATCTATATATATCTATATATATATATATATATATATATATATATATATATATATATATATATATATATATATATATATATATATATATATATATATATATATATATATATATATATATACAGGGTCCGCCATGTAACGTTTTTTTTTCAACTAGTGCTTATTTCGTGTATGGCAACACTTACCTCATGTCTGATTTGACAGATAAGTAGTTTTATCCTTCCGCTGAACGAATATGGTTGTGTATACGCTTGAACAACGCTGGGAAATCTTGCGACATTACTTTGAAAATCATGGTAATGTTGCAGAATGTGTGCGAAAATTGCGTACGGATTTTGGAAGAAAAGAAGCACCGTCAGCTCCGTATGTTCGTTACCTTGTGAAAAAAGTGAAAGAAACTGGCATCCTCATCGATAAACCAACGCGTGAAAAGCGAAAAACAGTGCGTACACCCGAGAATATTGCTGCTGTGGCCGAAAGTGTGCGTGAATCGCCATCAACATCAGTTCACCGTCGTTCTCAACAATTGGACATTTCGCAGACATCATTGAGACGAATTTTGCGTAAAGACCTTGGTATGACGCCGTACAAAGTCCAATTGGTTCAGGAGTTGAAGCCAACTGACCATCCAATGCGTTTTCGCTTCGCTAAGTGGGCCTGCGATCGACTTGCAGAAGATGCGGATTTTGCCAAAAAAATCATCTTTTCAGATGAAGCTCATTTCCATCTTGGCGGGTATGTAAACAAGCAGAATTGTCGCATTTGGGGCACAGAAAACCCGCACGCATTCATTGAAAAGCCGGTGCACCCAAAACGAGTCACTGTTTGGTGCGGATTTTGGTCCAGAGGCATAATTGGGCCATTTTTCTTCGAAAATGAGCAAGGAGTGGCCGTTACCGTCAATGGCGATCGTTATCGGGCCATGTTGAACGAATTTTTGTTCACAGAAATTGAAGAGGAGGATATTGGCAACATTTGGTTTCAACAGGACGGCGCTACGTGCCACACAGCCAACGCTACACTTGATGTTTTGCGCCTTGTTTTTGAAAATCGCATTATCAGCCGCAGAGCTGATGTCGTTTGGCCACCTCGGAGCTGCGATTTGACACCGTTGGACTACTTTTTGTGGGGTGCCGTCAAAGATAAGTGTTACGCCGACAAACCAGAGACAATTGACGCTTTAAAGGACAATATTCGTGAAGCCATTGGTGAAATACAGCTGCACACAATCGATAATGTACTTAAAAATTGGACCCATCGTGTAGGCTACTGCATGGCCAGCCGAGGCAGCCATTTGAATGAAATTATTTTCCATCATTAACCGAAGGGATTGTACTTTCAAATAAAATAAGGAAATTTGAAAAAATATTCAGTAGTTTTTTTTTATAGCATTTTCAAAAAAAAAAAGTTATTTGGCGGACCCTTTATATATATATATATATATATATATATATATATATATATATATATATATATATATATATATATATATATATATATATATATATATATATATATATATATATATATATATATATATATATATATATATATATATATATATATATATATATATATATATATATATATATATATATATATAAATTGTCATATATTAAATGAAAAAATAAAAAAACTATGTGTAAATTTTCTTATTTATTGCAAATAACGCCAGCCGGCATAGTGAAGACAATGCAGCCGGCGATGAAACGGTTCGCGCGTAGGTTCACCGCTTATGGAAAATGCGGCGCTGCCAAATCTATGTTCACGGCTTGAGATACAGGAGGCTATGATATTACTCGTCGTGATCGCGGTCGCGTCGTCTCCCTCGCGCCTCGCGCCGTCTCTTTCACTCGCGGTCGGTCGCTAGATATACACCGGTCCGGTGCGGGGTGCGGCAGTCGCCCGCCGTCTGCGCTTGCTTGCTGACGTTCCTCGGGCGGCGCTTGAGCTTCAGTTGTGTCGTGTTTCGCACATTTAGTTTCGCACGTTTATCGCTTCTGGACGCCACTGGTCGACCCCTCCCCCGGCCTACTTCGAGTAGCCACCGGATGAAAGGCTCTGGACTGGAAAGTCGCCAGAAGTGATTCGTGTTTGCGCGTTAGTTTTTTCGTGTTTTTTGAGTTTACACTGTGTCGCGGCGCCCTCAGTTGTTACCTTCCCCTTCGTCACCAGTCTTCGGACTGCCGTGGTATAAGATGAAAAGCTCTCTGCTGAGAAGTCGCTGCGATGTGGTTTTCGTTGTTTGTTTTCTTCGTGACGTTTTGCGTGCGAAACACGGCGGATAGATTCGCGACGGTTTGTACTGTTCTCTTCCATTTATTTTGATGTTTGCTTTAGCTTCTCGTTGACGGCTTGTTTGTGATGATTGAATAAACGCCTCGTTGGAGGCACTTAAGACGTGTTTGATTATTGGGCGTTCGGGGTAGGTATTCCTATTATAGTGATGGCATTGCACATCGCCATCTCCTTATTTCCGGTGTCGCCATTGCACCTCGGCGATACCATTTCCTGCCGCCTTCGGGTGGAGTCTTCTTCCGGTCCTTTCCTTTTATAGTATTTTGAGTAGGTGGGTTTTGTGCATGTTTGTTGCTCCGCGACATGACTTTCCCCGTTTTGAAGACGAAACGTCATCGTATTTAATTGCCGTGTGTGCCGTATGACTCTTCCATATCTCGATACCGTTGTATTATTTTCTTTTTGTTGCGTTGTTGCCTGAGAGGTTTCGTCTTCCCTAGACATGTAACAAGGCTTCAGTCTATCCAGAGAGACAGTGACTATTCTCCTGTTTTGTTCTATGTCGAACGTTTTGTCGCGTTTCTTCACCACTCTAAAGGGTCCTTTGTATGGAGCTTGTAATGGCCGTCGCGACGGCCATTACACTGTACGACGCTGTACGACACTGTACGACGCGTCGTACAGTGTCGTCTCTTATGTAGACGTGGGTTGCTTCCTTCAAGTCCGGGTGATCTTTGTTGTGTTTTCCCGCTCCCTCTTTGGTCTTTGATGTTCGAATGTTTCCCTTAATTGTTGGTGAACTTCTGGTACTGTCGTTTTTTTTCCATTTTCGAAAAATTCGCCTGGCAATCTTATGTTGGTTCCATATAACATTTCTGCTGGACTGGCGTCGATATCCTCCTTTAAGGCTGCTCTTAGACCCATCATGACGGTTGGAATCTCGTTTGCCCACTCTTTCGTATTCATCGTTACCATCAATGCCGCTTTTAAAGATCGATGCCATCTTTTCACTAGTCCGTTCGCCTGTGGGTGAAATGGCGTGGTGTGAATCTTTTTTGCACCCAGTAGTTGTGCGAGTTTTGTAAAAAGTTCCGATTCGAATTGTCTCCCCTGGTCGGTCGTGATTCTTGCAGGAACGCCGAATCTTGCTATCCATCCCTCAAAAAATTTCTTTGCGATTGTCTCGGCTTGTATATCTCGTATAGGTATCGCTTCCGGCCATTTTGTACCTCTGTCTAACATCGTTAATAGGTACCTATATCCGTTGGATATTTCGAGCGGACCGATATCGATGTGTACATGCTCTAATCTGTCGGCTTCCATGATCTTTCCTATTGGCGTACGCGTGTGTATGTGTACCTTTGCTCGTTGGCACGGGATGCATGTTTTGGCGTAATCTGCGCTGTCTTTGTTCATGCGTGGCCAGAAAAAAAAATCAGCTGTCATCTTTCTTGTCGTTCGAATTCCCGGGTGACTAGGGTTGTGGATTATTTTTATCGCTGTTTGCCGTAGTGCCGCTGTTATGTATGGTCTTGGTCTGTTTGCCGTAGTTTCGCACCAGATTTCAGTTTCTTTGTTGCCTTGTTTGAGTAATTAGAATTTAAATTTTTCTTTCTGTTGTAGTGCTTTTAATTCCTCATCCGTTTCTTGTTGGCTCGCCAGTTCATCGTAGTCGAAAGTCTCAGGGCATCCTACTTCCTCAATCCTGGATAAGGCGTCTGCTACCACGTTCTTCTTTCCCGGGAGATATTCGATTGGCCGTTGCGAATTGTGCGATGTACGATGAGTGTCTAATGCGTATCGGCGTTTCTGTTGGCGTATCGTTTATTTTTTTTAATGCGTGAATGAGCGGTTTGTGGTCTGTATATATTATCAGCTCTCTCCCTTCTACCATCTTCCGAAAGTGTCGCACTGCCAGGTATATCGCCAGTAATTCTTTATCGTATGCCGCATATTGTTGTTGCGCGTGTGACAAGGCTTTTGAAAAAATCCTAATGGCACCCATTTTTCTCCTTGTTTCTGCTGCAGTGCTGCGCCCGCGCATGTATTTGACGCATCCGTCATTAGTGCCAACGGTGTATGTGCGAATCTGTGCGATTGGATGCGCCAGTAGAAGCGCTTCCTCTATGCTCTGTCTGCATTGGTTGAAGGCTTCGGTGCTCTCTTCTGTCCATTCTATTTTTGTGTGGTCGTTCTTTTTTGTCTCTTTCAGGAATATGTTTAGTTTGGCTTGTCGATGTGCTGCTTCTGGGATGCTGTGCCTGTAGAAATTGACCATGCCCAGGAAGCGTCAAAGTTCCTGGACATCCTTTGGTTTCGGAAAGTTTTTTATTGCCTCCACCTTGTCGGCTTTTGGTCGTATTCCTGTTGAGTTGACTGTATATCCTAGGAAGTCGAGCTCTGGCTGTGCGATCTGACATTTCTGTAGGTTATGGCCTTGTTTGTCCAGTCTCCCCAGTATCTCTGTGATGTGTTTTCCCTATGGGTCGTTTCGTCCTCTGACGCTATAAGGATATCGTCAATGTAGGCGTATGCGAACGGTAGGCCCCGGAGCACCTGATCCATAAATCGTTGCATGGTTTGTGCTCCGTTGCGGAGTCCGAAGGACATAAGGGTCATTTCAAATAATCCGAACGGGGTGGTTATGGCGGCCTTCTCAATATCTTCGGGCCTTACTGGTATTTGCGTGTATGCCTTCACCAGGTCCAGTGACGTGAATATCGTTTTTCCTTGTAGAGCGTGCACTCAGAAAAAAATTTACTAGACAACGCTACATTTTTACATTGCGAGCGAAAAATTGCGAAATTAACCATAGAATATAGTGGCAATGACAAATTACCCTTTGCGGGGTCAGCAACGTTTTCTTTGTCGAATGCAAAAATTGCGGAATCAAAATATAAAATTGTGGCGCTAACAATTTTTTTCGACATTGTTATTACCTCAATGCTCTAAACTGCGGGATTAACAATTTTACAGCTTGTGAGTTTAACAATGTAAACGTAACATTGATTTTCTACGTTGCGGCGATAGCAATGTTCCGCTAATTTGATAAATTGACAACGTGGTAATCTGCGGAATTCATATAGTTAAAGATTGTGAGTTTCACAATGTAAGCAGAACATTGATTTTATACATTGCGACGATGGCAACTTTACGGTACTTTGATAAATAGCAATGTGCTAATCTGTGGAATTCACATAGTTGAGTATTGTGAGTTTCACAATGTAAGCGGAACATTGCTTTTTTAATGTTGTGGATAAATTAGCAATGTCCAATTAACATAGTTGGTTTGTCAGTTCCACAATGTAAGCGAGACGTTGATTTTATACGTTGCCGCGCTAGCAACTTTTCGGTAGGTACTTTGATAAATTAGCAACGTGGTAATCTCTGGAATTCACATAGTTGATTTGTGAGTCACAATTACAGCGATTTTCCATGTTGAGAAAATCACAATGTTCTATTCTAAAACTCATAAGAATCATATAAATATGTACCTGTACGATAGTTTCTAGTAACTACGTAAGTTGTGAATAAGGCAATGTTTTCATAATTCCTCAATGTTTTTAAATTGATATTAACACAACTTTGACGTAGATTCTTTCTCAATGGCAGATACTTAATAGGTTTGAGAAAAACTCAAACTATAATTGTCAAAACCGCAACGTTTATTTTCTACAGTGTTGGCGGTTCCTACGTTGTCAATCCCGCCCCGACACGCTCTTTGCGACGCTATCCAGTCTGTAAGCCGGGCGCGTATGGGCCGCTCGCCTTGCATCGAGTGCCTTTTACGTCGTCGTATTTTCAAGGAAGAATTAAAAGCACAACTCGGAACTGAATAAAAGTGCAATCAGTGATTAAGTGGCGACATCTCAAAAAAAAAAAAAAAAAAAAAAAAAAAAAAAATGGAGAAAGGACAGCAGCTACTGCTTGACTTCTTAATATCGAACAACCTCGTACACCTGTTCGCAACGCTCCGGTAAGTTTTTTGAAAAAAATATTTATCGAGTCAGCGTGGTGAATATAGTCGAATGATATTGAAAGATCAATAATCTAGAATAATAATAAAATAGGAACATAAAACAGGTCTTCTTCATATTATGATCAGTATGGTAGTTTCGGAGTAAAGGGGCGAACACACTATCGAACGCGTCCGCTGCCGCGGCTGTGTCGGGCGCGATCTGTGTAATGAATTTCTATTGAGCCGTGCATATTATCGGACGTCAGGCGCGGACGCGACCTTGAGGCTTCGGACGACTGTACATACTGTCCATAAACCGCAGCGACGCGTCCGATAGTGTGTTCGCCCCTTAATCGTCGTTTTTCTTAAAAAAAATATATCTTTTTATTGTGATTTATTCTTCTTCTTCTCGTTCTCTAAGAGACACTACAATTCAAACGTCAGCGCTCGAGGAGTTCGAGCGCTGACGGAATCGGACTCAATAAATGAAATATAGGTCTTTAAAAAGTGTCAAATCTATACATTTCGGTAGGTTAAGTTAGTTTTTTAAAACAATTCATTAAAACCTATGTGGCAGTAGGTTAGGTTAGTTTTTTTGAACCATGAAAAAACTAATTTACAAAATAAAAATAAATTAAATTAAAAAAACCGACCTTATTTTTTAACAGATTTAGCACTGCAATGATTGAATTTAGTAGTGTGTATTTTTTTGTTGAAAAGTAGACGAGGTACCAAAAGTAGAATAATTCCGACTTAACGGAGTGCCTATAATAGATTGTTTTTTTTCTAGATCAGGGTGCAGATTTAGACTTTTTGCTGCACGCTAACGATCACGAGCTTTACAGCTTGGTTCGATTTCCATGTTGTGTTCAAAAACGGTGTAAACAATCCGAATGACAGCTACGTTTGACAGCTTGCTACTAACCGCTGCTAATCGAAATTCAATTAAGTTCAATTAAGTCATTGCGTTTTTGTGGGCTTTCAGCAGATAATGTGCAATCGATGACTCATCGATGTGTTCTGCAAAATGTAGCCA